>JAWQEG010006826.1:0-66756 GCA_033782935.1 Petrolisthes cinctipes | reverse complement strand
CTGTTGCTTTGTGTCACGAATTACTACTCCGACAACATCAAAGCCCCTTAGTCAAGTCATTCATTGATCGACATCAGCATATATAAATCCCACACCAGGTTTTTACTTTGGCTCCACTGAACGATTTAAACAAGCAGCCTATCTGATTATATCTAATGGATTTTTCCAATTAGTTTTAACTACACCATCGCGTTTGCTAACTTATGTAGGGGTTAAAGAGAGGTTTGTAAAAGAAATAATAATAATGAATAAAATGTCTGGATGAAAAACGGGTAGGGCGGTGGAATATTGAGTCAACCTGAAACACCACATCCATATACAACATCCCACACCTTCACACACAAACACACGCACGTGAATATATATATATACGACGCACACAAAAACACCCCAACCCCATACCTACAGTACACACAAACACCCCCCCCCCCCACCCCGATGGCTACACACACACACACACCCACCTCATACCTACACACAAACACACACACCCCTCCTACACCTCCATACACACACACACGTTCACCCCTTTCCACTTTACTCTCCCTAAAACACGTCTCCCACCACACAACCCCTTGCGCCCCCCCCCCACTCCACGCCCCCACTTTAGTTCTCGAGAATGTAAATGACTCAGGTGGAGAGAGAGAGAGAGAGAGAGAGAGAGAGAGAGAGAGAGAGAGGAGAGAGAGAGAGAGAGAGAGAGAGAGAGAGAGAGAGAGAGAGAGAGAGAGAGAGAGAGAGAGAGAGAAGAGAGAGAGAGAGAGAGAGACAGAGAGAGAGAGAGAGAGAGAGAGAGACAGAGAGAGAGAGACAGAGAGACCAGAGAGAGAGAGAAAGGAGACAGAGAGACAGAGAGACAGAGGACCAGAGAGACAAAGATGAGACCAGAGAGAGAGGAGAGAGAGACAGAGACGAGAGAATATTTATATATATATATATCTGCCTCCCTACTGACTCCCACATACCCACCTCCCTCCCCCCTACACACACACACAGAGGGAGGTCGTATTCCTCCGCCGGCTCCCCCTCGCCCCCCTTTTGTAATACGGCGACCGCTTATCCATCTACCCGCCAGCTGTGTAGGAAAGAGAGAGGAGGGAAGGAGGAAGAGAGGTGAGGGAGGGAGGGAGGGAGGGAATGGAGAGAGGTAAAGGGAAGGAGGGGTGAAGAGAAGGAGAGGGGATGGGAATAGGTAGTGGAAACGAGAGGAGGGTATTTGGGAGAGGGAAGAGAAGCAGGGAAGAGATTAGAGATTAGTTAGGGGAGGGTTTATACGAATAGTGAAGGAAAGATAAGTAGTGAGAGCTGTGTATAGGGAAAGGGAGAAGTGAGCGAGGGGACATGGTCTAGGAACAATGAAGAGAAGAGAGGGAGAGCATCGTAAAAGGAGCAGAAAATGAAAGACAAGGGGAAAGGAGGAGAGAAATGGAAGAAAAAAATGAAGAAAAAAACGAAACAGAAAGAGAAGTCGAAGGGGAAAGTAAATAGAAACGAGGAAGTTAGTACGAAAGAGATGAGATGAGGAATGCGATGAGAGAACAAGGTACAGGAAGGAAGGAAGGAAGTGAGAGAGGGAGGGAGTGTGTGAGGAAAATGATGACGTGGAGATAGAGGCCCAACTAACACGCAATGGGAGAGGGAGTGAGAGGGGGGAGGAGGTTACTACTGGGAATTGGTTACACAAAATTATGAAAAAAAAAAAATATTCCAATTACACAAAAAGGGGAGGCACTTAAAGAACGAAAAGTAGCAAATGGGAAGGGAAAATATAATGAGTCAGAAAAATACAGACGGGAATGAAGGAAAAAAAAGGGAAAGTTCGTGTAAAAACGTCTGGTTACGTATTAGGATGAGTTTTATATGCATATGGTAAAATATAATCGACTACCTGCCAGATACAGCATAACTAAGTAGTAGAATTATCAAAATAAATGAATTTCCAATGGCCGTTCGACTGGTACTGTAGAGCAAATAACACAAATTCGCATATAATTAAGGAATGAGGTTTTAATATAACAACAACTATGAATAACAATAAGTAGGAATATATACGATCAAGGAAAAGGATGGGAGGCTATATCAATCTTGTAGAGCAGGGAAAGTAAGTACAGTATATATACAATTGAATATGTAGGAATATGTAAAGGTAGGGAAGGTTGAACGAGACAAAACTAGGACTGGCAGAGCTGAGAGATGAGGTTTCCACCCCGACAAGACAGAGGGAGAGGGAGAGTCGGTTTGTGGGTGAGGTCGACCCCCTGGAGAGAAGGTGCGGCCACTCACTCACTCACTCACTCTCCCTCGGTAGGGGAAGGCAGGACATGGAATACGGGCATGGGAAAGGAGAATATTGAGCAGAGGTAGGGAAAAGGAGTATATTGAGCAGAGGTAGGGAAAAGGAGAATATTGAGCAGAGGTAGGGAAAAGGAGAATATTGACCAGAGGTAGGGAAAAGGAGAATATTGAGCAGAGGTAGGGAAAAGGAGAATATTGACCAGAGGTAGGGAAAAGGAGAATATTGACCAGAGGTAGGGAAAAGGAGAATATTGACCAGAGGTAGGGAAAAGGAGAATATTGACCAGAGGTAGGGAAAAGGAGAATATTGACCAGAGGGAGGGAAAAGGAGAATATTGACCAGAGGTAGGGAAAAGGAGAATATTGACCAGAGGTAGGGAAAAGGAGAATATTGACCAGGGATAGGGAAAAGGAGAATATTGAGCAGAGGTAGGGGAAAGGAGAATATTGAGCAGAGGTAGGGGAAAGGAGAATATTGACCAGAGGTAGGGAAAAGGAGAATATTGACCAGAGGTAGGGAAAAGGAGAATATTGAGCAGGGATAGGGAAAAGGAGAATATTGAGCAGGGATAGGGAAAAGGAGAATATTGAGCAGGGATAGGGAAAGGAGAATATTGAGCAGAGGTAGGGGTAGGGGAAGGCCGGACACTAAGCAGGGGTAGGTGAAGAAAGGCATGGGGAAGGGGAAGTAAAAAAAAAAAAAAAAAAAAAAAAAAAAAAAAAAAAAAAAAAGATCAATTATATAACCTAATGTAAACGCACTCAAGATCTCAAACACACATATTTGTATAAAAAATATGAGAAAGAAGGTTGTGGTATTGTGGAAGCCTAACAAGATTCCTTCCAAAGACGCGACCAAGGGAAAAGAAGCCCGGTTGGGAACACACACGACGGATTTAATGAGCATCTGGAAAAAAGCTACTTGGTGTGTGTGTGAGAGAGAGAGAGAGAGAGAGAGAGAGAGAGAGAGAGAGAGAGAGAGAGAGAGAGAGAGAGAGAGAGAGAGAGAGAGAGAGAGAGAGAGAGAGAGAGAGCGCTACTATGAGTATGAGGGGTGAAAACTGTGTGTGAGAGAGGAGAGAGAGAGAGAGAGAGAGAGAGAGAGAGAGAGAGAGAGAGAGAGAGCACATATCGCCAGCACCACCCTACAGTCACGTACGGCCACAGTCGACACCGGGTAAAACAAGCCCCTGTAATCTCACGCCAATTAACGGGCTCCCCCATAAGACAAATTCCATATGATAACAGCACGGACCACCACAGTCTGTTTCTGATGTGATAAAGGGGAAGTGGAATGGATGGAAGGGGGGGGGGGGGGAGGGGGAGTCAAGTCATTCAAACAAAATTAAATAACTATATAATAATCTCAAATGTGAAGTGGAAAAGAGGAAGCGGGTAAATGGGTGGTGGGAGTTGTCATATCTCTCTCTCTCTCTCTCTCTCTCTCTCTCTCTCTCTCTCTCTCTCTCTCTCTCTCTCACAGTTTTCACCCCTCGTACTCCAAGTAGCTTTTGTCTGCTTTTTGGATATTGTAGATCTATTATTATGTTCATGTTATTTTCCTTCTTTAATGTATATCTGGTAGTAAATCTTTTATCCCAGGACATACTTCCACTTTCAGGTAATTAACGTCAACGATTAAACAAATCCCTATGTTTCAATGTGAACGTTGTATTTATCCCCTTTAAACTAAAACAAATCCCCGTACGTAGCGCTTCCCTTTCAACTTTTTGTTTTATGCTAAAGTGAAATCAATGCATATGGAAGCTTCACTTTCCACTGCTTTTAACTCCCATATACAACAATTAAACGAATAACTGAATATATCCTTACATTTTCTTTTGCATTCACACATTTACTATATACCTCACCAAAGCATTTAGTGTATCCATTTCCGTGTCTTTATATATCTCTAAATAACACGTACACCGTACACTTCAGTACTCCTAATATACAGTATATAATAAATTTTGCACTGTCACTGGATATATGCAGCAACAGCAACTACAACAACTCCCATTATCAAGACCTCGTTTCCTTTCTCTATAATTCATTAATATCATCTAGTGTCAGGCAGCTAAGGCAGTAATTTGGGCCTGAGTACTGGCGAAGGGTGAATGTCATTATACGTTTTGCATCACGAAACATGCAAGCGATTGTTAGGAGATACGGTACTGTGCCAGTTACTGAATATGTAGACATGTGTTATGCACTGCTGACGTGATACATATCCAACCTACACTACTGCATGTATCAGGGATTTGAGTTATATTCTAAAGTTATGTCAATTGTTTAGTTAGTGAAAGCAGTTCATTTCCATCCCTGGAATACCATATCGATAGAAATGTTTTCAGAGTTATCTAATCCATGTCAGATGATACTATCAAAACTGTGACAGAGCTGTACTCAGCGGTAGTACAAGCATTCCTCCGAGGGGGAAAAAAGAAAAGAAAAGAAAAAAAAAATCGTACACAATGACTCCCAGACAGCTTTTGATAATCAGACGGCAGATGACGGTAAGGAAGAGGCAACCACGAGGGTGACGAAGCAATAGTTAACATTAGTCGGCAAGTAACAACCAACGTCTGCACATCTTCCTGCAGCCACAACAACATTCAGCACTTCTTACTTCACTCTAAGGATATTGGTGTTGACTGTTTGACTATTGAAAACTACAGATTAATGAAAATAGAGACGACAATAGGACTAAAATGTTTCACAGACTACACCAACTTTGTTTTCTGGTCCTTTACTATACTCGCAAAGTAAAAGATTGAAAAACAAATTATCGAAGTATAGGGAAATACAGGGAAATTTTGTTGCATGCTGTCCAACTCTACCCTCATTCCCTTCCTACAATGCTTGCAGCTTACCAAGGATGACCCCAACAGCAGCAGTCAGTAAAAGGGATCAAACTGAAGAAGACCAATATTAGTGCCAACCACGTCGCTTGTGATGACCATACGATTCGTCCTTGTGCTTGGGAGGGTGTACGGTCAACAGCATCGCATATTGTCTAGGATTTGAAGGGTTTTAGCTACCTCCAAACTATACTTCGACACAAACTCTTATTATTAACACTAAGCTAATCTGTTTCCTGCATGGCATAGTTTTGAGAAGTCAGTATCCTTCCAAAAAAACAAATGATTCCCCCCACTGTGAGGCTACCAAACTGACAGTGCGGGAGGGTGACAGTGGTAGGAGGCAGGCAGAATGAGGGGAAAAGATGTATGGTTATGGTGGTGGTGCGAGGGAGGCTGTTAGTGGTAGAGTGATGGTGGTCTATGAATGAATGAATTAATGAATGAATGAATGTCTGCCTGGAGAGAGAGAGAGAGAGAGAGAGAGAGAGAGAGAGAGAGAGAGAGAGAGAGAGAGAGTTATAGTGTGGGTGGCCCAGCACATCAGCCCTAACCCAATCTAACCTACACCCCGCCGCGCCTTATCCATCATAATTACACACACACACAGCTCGACCGGATCATTCCCGCATTTATCACTACCACCTCGGTTAACATTCTTCCTCTTCCTGCTTCTTCCTCCATCACCAACAACAGCTGTCATCATCATCATCATCTTCCTCAAGTCCCAGTCTTTTCATTTGGCTTTCTTCGTTTAATTCACTACCACCATCACCGTCGACTCCATCACACCATCATTAACAAACCTAATCGTCACTCTAACCTCTTGAACTTCCTCCTCCTTCACTACCACTAAACACACTTTTTCTGTCGTATGGTTGTAAAATAATAACCAATCAATCCAAGGACGTATCTCTAGCGACATAACACAAACATAAGTCAGAATAATTACTCTCAGTTCTCAACATCCATGTGTGTGTGTGTGTGTGTGTGTGTGAGTGAGTGAGTGAGTGAGTGTGTGTGAGTGAGTGAGTGAGTGAGTGTGTGTGTGTGAGTGAGTGAGTGAGTGTGTGTGTGTGAGTGAGTGAGTGAGTGAGTGAGTGAGTGAGTGAGTGAGTGAGTGAGTGAGTGAGTGAGTGAGTGAGTGAGAGAGAGAGAGAGTGAGTGAGTGAGTGAGTGAGAGTGTGTGTGTCTGTGTGTGTGTGTGTGTGTGTCTGTGTGTGTGTGTATGTGTGCGTGTGTGTGTGTGTGTGTGTGTGTGTGTGCAATATTCAATCAGTCATACAAGTAATATCCAGGGTGTAACGCTGATACCATTAACACAGTTCCTGATAATATACAGGGTAATATGAATACAACGTAATTCAAGACACAGACAGAATCACCAGGCGCCACACCACAGCAGCGACCTGATATAGCAAGACCAATAATCCTGTCAATAGTAATTACATTGGCTAAAGTGGCCCAATACATCACCAACCAACCACCAGTCCCTAAACTTCCCTTAATAACATGATCACTGGTAGTCAAATTCTCAGATACGATACCACCAAGCCGGATCACGCACGGCTATTTTCCATATTTCAGTAACGTTCCTAATTGGCCAAAAGCGAGATCATTCTGTCTAAAGCATTTATTTATCGCGTTAAACACTATAATTTGGACATCATTTACTTCTCCATTAAAATTATAAGACATCCTCTCGACTGTTTAATTCACCATTCTAGACTGATGAAAGGTGAAGAGAGGAAGCTCGGACAGCAGAAAGGTAAAGAAATCCTTGAAAATTAAAAGATTTGTACATTTTAGTTCTAGGAATGAAAATGTCTGTCCCTATGCTCTTTACCACTTGGATCATTTCCCCTCCTGCCACAACACTACACAACGAACTAACGAGATAAACTCTTATGAACCCTCCATCCCAATGATCTTTGAGAACAGCACCAATTGTACTCCACTGATCTTTGATAAATCCACAGCTCCATCGATCTCTGAGAAATCCAACTAGAAATCGAAGCGTGAGAGCGAGCGATGGAGGGTGATGGGAGACCGGAGGCTGAAGACGTGGCCAGATGCATCCGCTGGCAAAACAGCTCTCTATCATCTGCGGAGACAGGCCAATACCCGAGAGGTAAACACCCTCTCCGCCTCAGTCACTCACGGACCTTGCTGCTGCTCCGGTGTGTTTTTTTTTTTTTTTTTTTTTTTAAAGGTAGTAGGAAAAGAATTGCCACAAATTGTTCGGACAGAGCGAAGGCCAGTGGGAACCAGGATGGGGTGCGGAGGAAAACAATGGCTGAGTTGAACATACGAGCAGAAATGCCAAACAAATTACGAGATTGAAAATGGGTTGAGACTGAACACAGCTTGGGTCAGGACACACTATTGGGCAACAGCCAGAGAGAGAGAGTGCAGGGATAAGTTACAGCACAGTTATTGTATTTCGGAAGAGTCTCTCAACAGATGAATGCCAGTTCGTGAGTCATGACATACCGTATCTGCGTGTGCTGCTGATGACCTGGCCATCGCTAATGCCGCCACACAAAAGAAAAAAAAAAGCTGGAAAACAAGAGTGAAATTCCTGTCAATCCTCACTATTAACCTGAGATACCAATGTGTGAATCCGACCAACCAAACACATTCATGTCCTAACGATTGAGTGTGCCCTTGGTTCTGACTCACACACATCAATATGGACGCCAAAATACACGAGCAGTACTTCATTAGTTTCACGAAGACCTATAATATGACTATTCATTTGGTCCCCCGGATCGAAATTAGAATGCAGGGGTCACGGTCTCTTGTTTCCCCCATCCCTTCTGGCTGGAGGAGGAGTCATAGAATAACACTGAGCCTCTACCCTACCTCTAGTTCAGTTAATTAATTCTCAGATATTAGCCTGAAGGAACGAATGTGAGACAGTGGCCAGCTGCTAGGGTTGTCTACTAAACCACAGAATTAATTCAAAACATTGATTGTCTGGACTTGAATATTATTCATATATTTTGAATAGGCTAGTTTAAGAATACGCTACATGAATTACCAGGGGACTTTAAATAATGAAATGCAAAATATACTCGACATCTTTACAAAACCACAACATTTATATAGTAACATGAGGCAACAGACAAGTAGGACTCCCTGTACACTCTGCAATCCAGAATTTGTATCCAGGTCTTATTGAAGTTTCTAATTATTTGAAATACTAGTGAACCAATTGCAACGCTTATCTTTATTCATATTTGCTCGAGCTCGCTAATTACTCGATCAGGCTATTCGAAACAAAAGTGGATACATATTTTGGATTGCGAGTGTACACACACAACAGAAAAATCCGAGTATCAGGGAAGCTTAGACTTCAGAAAGGAAACGAAGATTCAGTGCTTCCTACGCCTTTCTCATGTTGTGCTTACAGGAATAAATGTAAACTGATAAAAGGTGCATCAATTCCTTCTGTTAGATAGGGGAAGGCAAGGCCGATAGAGGGTGGAAGACCAGAAACTAGGGCTCACCACTGTAACTAAACTCCTGTGTGGTGTAGTATGGGGTGGGGTGGGGTGGTAGGCAGGCAGGCAGGAAGTTAGGGACCAAGCGAGAGGTCCATAAACAAGGCAGAGTGATGGACAAGGGGGCCCCGATCGACGTTCCGTTTATCACTGAAATCCCGAAGTGGGTCATAAACCTCAGATCTGAATTTTAAACAGTTTCCCCGAGTGGGTACAAACAACACCGACCGCTCTCACCAGAGACTCGAGTCGAGATAGACCGAATTCTCTCTCTCTCTCTCTCTGAGCCAGGAGAGAACGTGGGAATCATAGTCTGGATCAACAGTACGGTATACATGGACTACGAAAAAGGAACAGTCTGGAAGAAGTAACTATTCGCAAGCAGACACAACTGACAGTGGTATGGAAACAGAAGTTGAGTAACTACAACGTCCCTTCAATGCAAAGTTGAATACACACTACGGCAGGATGTGTTCACTCGAGAGAAACTCAGAACTTTAAAAGCTTTACGACACCTTTTTCTATAGTCCTGATCAAAGGCTGTGTGGTGGTAGTGGTGGGTGTTGTGAGAGCAAGTGCCATAATTCCCTATGTTCTATTACTACCCTTACGTCCCGTGTTCTATCATCACCAGAGATCAGTTTCCACAATTGGCTGAGCACTGCAAATACTTCACGCTCTATATTAACACTTCAGTATTCATATTACCACCCTCAGCATCGGTTAACGCCCATGCAAGTGTCTATATCAGGTTTTGTGTTTCATATTAGGATATTAATTTCCTTGACAGGGATTCATCTCATAGGAACTGATCAGGGCACTTACGAGTCCTGAATTATGAGCCTGAGCGTATTAAACTGAAAAACCCTGTCTATTTTCAATCACAACCACAACATACTCGAGATAAAGAACGTTTTTATTGTACTCATTTACCAGTTCTACGCATTGCAAGAAAAAAAACACAAAGACTCACAAGGTGAAAATGATTAAGGTGAGAAGGGGACTAAACGAGGGCTAGGTTGCAGAAACATGGGGGGTGAGGGGAAGGGGGGAGAGGGGCTGGAATATTTGTGATAGCAGAGGTCCACACCGGCTGCGACCTCATTCTTTTGTGAACCAGAAGGGGTCCTTACCTTGGGGACACGGACCCTATACCCTCCCCCCAATCGAATTCTTTATATTTCTTCGAGTTTTTCTATTATTTCTTAAGGACCTTATATGGCTTCGTTTTATGCCTTGTGGGGATGCAAAGTAACCATACACAGTTTCTTTTGTTTCCGTTTGTTTCTTACGGGCTTCAGAATAGCTATGATACTTTTTGTTTCGTTAAGGAACTTGAAATAGTTCGTATTGTTCCTTTTGTTCCCTTATTTCTGAGCCCCTTATCGTATCCTTTGTTCCTCGTTCTCGACACGAAATTGATGTTTACCGACATATGGACACCTCTCAATGGTCATGTATAAAAGGAACCTAGAGACCCCTTCCACTACCCCCTCCTCCCCATCACCATCACTAACAACAACCACCACTACCAACACATAGAAGCCTCGGGTTACTAGCGTTCAGTGTGTGTGTGTGTGTGTGTGTGTGTGATGGGGGTGGGGTAATATCCCGCATACAATCCCTAAACTCATTTCTCGAACATCTAATAATACAGAACGTTCTTGAAGGTACCACACACATACATACACACACAACTGAACCTTTACCACCAAACACCCCATCCATCCATCTTTGTCTACAAGCCTCACAAAGAAACACGCGAGAATGGAGACTGATGGAGGGGCGAGTCTAGGCTAGGTGAGGTGAGGTAATGGTTGGCTAGAACTACTATATATAAAGCAGACTTCCTAAACGCTCATCTCGTGAAATGAGCTGTGTGCATCAGGGCGTGCAGCAATTCCCGGCGCTTGAATTAAAAGGACGAATTTAACAACCCATGAATTACAGGGACGGACTAATCTCTCCACGAATTGAAGGAACACTTAATATCAGTCACTATTAAAAGACCAAGATAGCACTCCATTATTGAAGGCTTCATTCTGGCCGTCGGTCGTTATTTTTGTACATGGTTAATCCTTCATAATGCAAGAAGCAAGGATTAAACTGACTTCACACTACTAAACGAGTCTTTAATACTACTTTTCTTTGAACTCAAGGTTTAGGTTTAGACGTCTTAACAAAACACGAGTCTGCACATAACATGGGGGGCTGTGACGAAGTACATCTAATCTAGCTAATAGAATGTAAAGTTTAATATATTTCATCACCCTTCACTGACAAAGTTAAATTTAATGGTACTCAGGCAAGTAGCAACACACCTGTCTATAGATTCCCCTTCAATTTGTGTTTTATCATAAGAGTAAGTATATGACAGAAGAATGGGCAAGGACATGTTCTAATTATCACAAGAGATGTAAGAGTATCACAATTGGGGAGGTAAGACGAGGCGAGGCACGGCTGGGCTGGGCTGGTAATGGTTAGGTATAGGGTGGAGCAGCTGTAACTTACGCCGGGTAAGGAAGTGCGACGGTGAGGAGAGAGGGTCCCGGATGTGGTGACGTCATGGGGCATAAGCGAGGGTGATGCCATTCCCCGCCTGACACAGCTGTTACCTAGCCTTGCCTTGCCTAGCTTTGGCTTGGTGCTGCTGCTGCTGCTTCCGCCCGTCTGCCTCACAACTCAAATTGACACCATTCTAATGACTCCTATCCACTTCATTAACGTGTACATATTCTAATCCTATCATAATCTTAGACCCCATTTAGGGTAAGCTTACAATACACCATTTATGGAAAGTAATTCAATCCGAGCATTGCCATGTAAGTCAAGTAGTCCAAACTGAAGCTACAGGACTATATTCGTTGCTACTCTAAATGATGAGCTTTGAAGACGGACCAATGAGGTGAAACACAAGACACTGCCACTTCACCAACCTTCTGCAGTTTGTCTATTCTTCAGGTTAGAAATAGGGTAGCAAAATTCGTCAATAAACTTTAAAATATTGGTGTAGGAACATCAGTGTTTGATTCTACACTTTTTTTTTCTTATTTGGGGTTGGCTTAGACACCATTTAGTGGCTTACAGAAAACACCGATCGAGTCCAGGGCATTTGAACTGAAAATACTTTATCTTCTTCGTTCAATTGTGTGATCAAACCTCTCGGTAAGGAGGGTTATGAAGTCAGACAAATCCTTCAACAACGCTGGTGAAAACTGGTAATGATTTAACTCCACTACTTTTCGTTCCATTTGCACAAGGATGTTAAACCCCATCGGACACAGCAGCTGACTCCTCCCCCTCCCTATTGCTATCACGCATCATGCTGGTCTCTTCCTCCCTCACCAAAAACATCACACTTTCCAACCACTGTAATTTATCAGCCATCACTCGTGTACTTCTACTCGTCCACTGGAAATGCCAGTTCATAACTTAACACAAACTTTCTACATCCTGAGCGATAATCTGAAGTTTCTAAATTCAAAAGATTCAACTGCTGTAAAAGTAGTCAGTTTATATACAACCAAATTACTACTAACCGGTCGCTAATGTATTATTCCTTAAATCAGTTATTTAATTATGTACATATTTCTTCATAGAAATGTCAACGTATACAATACATACATAATAGTACAGGCTGTAACACACACTACCCTGACCTCAGTTATTCTACTAACAATTCCGGAACATCTTGGATGCTAACGTCAGACGTCTCGGATTTCATTAGCCTTATAAACACTGCACTATTAACATACAGAGC
Organism: Petrolisthes cinctipes; assembly: GCA_033782935.1. Classification (NCBI taxonomy): domain Eukaryota; kingdom Metazoa; phylum Arthropoda; class Malacostraca; order Decapoda; family Porcellanidae; genus Petrolisthes; species Petrolisthes cinctipes. The sequence continues at coordinate 54,334 of JAWQEG010006826.1, read as the reverse complement.
TGTAGCAACAACTCTCCTGTTGGTTGCACATATCACTTGCATTCCTACAATCTATGTGAAGATGTGCACTTGCTTTCTCTTCGACACAAGACCGCTAAGTATTATTAATGTTATCGCTCTCCCTTCCTCCCTCCCCCTTTCTCTGATTACAGCTCACACCTCATGGTTCAATTCTCCGTGAGAAATGTTATCGCCTATAGTAAACTTCGCCGAAGCTGAACCAACTATACGTTCACAGTCAACAATCTTGCAGCCTCTCCTAACTGATTGTGTCATCTTAGTGTCAATATGAGACTTATATAACTTATATAGTCGTCTTTTTTGCTTATTTCCAAACTCGAAGGAATTCATTATTATAGATCGAAGTAAATTTTTCCTGTTACAATAAATCTCACATTCGCCTAAATTTTTAACTGCACATGTATAGTAGCTCTCGTTACAAACATGAACTGTACTCACACACTACGCCTCTGGTTGCATGTTTCATTAACACCTCGTTTCACCATTACCATTAAGTACAATTATGCCGGCACAATCTCCCAGAAAAACACAAAATCGCCCACAGGCGGTACAATTATTAATGACGGGCATGATTAAGGCAGCAGTGTAAGACGTGAGTGGCAAGGGTTAATGATAAAGTGGTCTAGTCTGGGGTTAATGAGTCGTGATGTGTATTGTACTGTCACTAAACAAGTGGACTAGAAAAAAAAAAAAATTCTTCCCCATTTTTAGATGCAGATGCAAGATAATTTATGCCAAGATTAATTGTGAAGCTAGAATCTCAGACTCATTAGCATATTATGCAATATGGACAATGATATGCAATTGTGTCGGCTCTATTATCCGCCAGCCTATAATCTCAGCTGTGACGACAGCGTCTGGGGAGGTGAACGGACTTGGGTACTGGACTAGACTAGTTGTACAGGTCTTCAAACGGTGATTCATGCTGCTCCATATGGCCTACCGTCTCGACACCAACTAGTATGATACGACTAAGGTCATGCGGCAATATATAACACCAAAAATATACACTGCCTTAGTAAGCCCCTAAATTAATCTATGTCTTATTGCCACGAGGAAAACATTTCTTTCATGAACGTCAGTGAGGAACAATTCCCGTGTAAGATTTGAGTCTGGCATTTACACCCAATAAGTATGATTGAAATTTCGACTATAGTCTGAAGGCAGTGAACACAAACCATGTCAGGAAATACTGAAGCAACTAATTCGAGTGTGTAGTCTGATGGTTCGACAGCTCGACAAGGGCTGAGTATGAATTTTGAATGATGGCTACACGTCCCTTTCTGCACATGATTTCCTCTACGAACCTCTACCCACACAACCTTCCCCACCCACACCCTCAGCTTCCAGAACTGATTAATTGGCCAAGAAAGTTAACGAGGTGGCCTTAACATGCTCACCGGGCTATCCTTCACTCCATTTGTCAGTGCTACCGACACCACCACCACCTCATTACCGTAAAAAATGTAAATTCTTTTCAAACTTCAATAGACTGTTTACCTAATTTTCTCGGTAAAATTCAAACACCCATAATCCCACTAAAGCTAAACCTAGTATGAGGTATGACGTGATTAGGAATAGCAGACATCCTATGCCAATCACTACTCAATGGCTGTTTGTGAGAGTTTACAAACCCAATTCCACAAGCCATACATAGGATTGACATTATAATCACTATACATAACCTCTATAGAGCCTCGGTAACACTGCAAGTAATCATATCTATCACAAAAGCTCTGAATTGTAATTTTTCGTACACATTATATATAAATAGTGGTAAACATAGGGTATTGTACCCAGACATCACGTACATCCCACGATAAAGCAGTAACTCAAAACCTAAAACCACAACCTTTGATATCCAACTTTCTACGGTGAAAACGTCATATAATTTTAGACCATAAAACACTCATACTAACGCAGTACACCAAACGCCAATATAACTGGAGGTTCAAGTCAATAGAACCCATGAAGTGAAAACACTTGACCATACAGGATGAAACGAAAATATATAAATAAATGAATATGTATAATGATCTGTGAAACGTCAGCAACTAAGTCAAGACGCTAACCTCCATAATCCATCAAGTAGGGAAGACGAGACGAACCGAGAAGGGAAAACTCGCACGTCTGTCTGGTTACCATGACGACAATATGCAAACAAGGCCCTCGTCCATAGCTCTAGTCTCACCACAACAACCACCACCATGCCAATCCATCTCCATAACAACAACAATGGTTATAGTACAGTACATCAAGATACATGCCACAAATTCTCCAGAAAAATTTCCTTTATTTTCATTTCAATTTGTGTGTACGAACAGAATTATATACTTTATTAACACTGTACACGGCTTATACGTGCTCAAACTTTCTCACAGCTATACCGTATCTCAATTACAGCCTAACAAGCTACAGGTATGTAAACATCTGAGGCATCAAATTTCTCAAGACTTTTATATGAAATTTGTGACTTCTTACCAATGTCAACAATAACAATCTCGTTCCAGGCAACGAAAACCATATGGCGCTGAACCACAAGATATCAAAGAAAACTTTGAGGCAGATACATCCCGAACGTAAAATTTCCGAAAGGAAATCGATCCAAACCATAAAGAAAGGTCTTTATTTTGGCAATGATAAAGTTCCCAGACTCATAAACAATGCTTTTCAGGCATGGAGGATGGTAAAAAAAAAAAAAAAAGAGCGGGGAACCTTTGAAGGAAACTCCCATACTTCTTTCCTCTTACTATGTTAAAAAAAAATGTCCTGTCTTGCAGATCCCGAGCAGTACGGTACCTGATGAAAGTAAACGACCACAGAGAAAACTAGAACATCAAAGCACAAGACCTGACAGAACTGCTACTACTTCAATCCAAATAAAATATTGAGGAATCGGAGTGTGCGCCCAGGACAGTGGGAAATGCGACTCTTACACCTCTGTATACGACTTACACAGGGTGATTCAACACAAATACTAGTACCTGCATCAGACATGCACACAGAGGAGACGCCTATAAAACATAACATGCCAACAAAATGTGCTATGACCGACAATAAACCGGGATGACTGGCATTTACAAGATTGTGCAACGATGCCGTCAGTCTAGCATACAGTAACCTACTCACAATGTCGAATTTTGTAAAGCAATCAATTTGAATAGGGAGCTTTATGAAAAATTATGCAAATAACATGGCATGATCATGATAAAGAAATATTAGGTTCTGTAAAGTGTAAGCAAAACGGTAAAAGAATCGTTATACAACATAAACTAAATAAAATTCCACTGTAATAACTTTGAAAACTATACAACACCATAACAACCACCTGGCAACTCATAGTGTCATGTTCGTGTTGCTATACCTTTTTACAGTGTATACAAACCCAAGTATTATTGTGCTGTCCTTTAGTCAGCTGTTACCCTCCATCATCCTCATAACACTCCGTCAGACTGTCAACCCCTACATTACATCTCCTTCTTCATAATTACCATCACTGTCACCCCCTTATTATCATGACCAGCTGTAACGCACTCACTTGCCTTCCTCATGGTCAGCTGCCATTTCATCCACATGATAAACGTTACACTACCCTTCCTAATTCTTTCCTGTCACCTTCACTTCATGACACTACTATCATGCTCACGTTCAACTTCGTGATAACAATAATAATATATATAATATTTCCTGAAGTTATAAGTTATTTTCAGTACCTTGCTACTGACCTATCACCGACTCCTACTTATCCTTACTACTGATCATCTGCACTATCATCGTGCACTCTGCAATGCTCACGACCACCTGCAACCTCGAGACCTTCACTATCACACACACACACACACCAATCTTCATGACCACCTCTCACTCACTCCCATAATCTCTCACCTCATGGCCAACAAAACACATACACCTACATACACAGTAACCACCACATTTTCATTCCTACATTTCCTTCACTATCATACCCTACATACCCTACCCATCTTCATGCCCACTCTCACTCACTCCCATAATATCTCACCTCATGGCCAACAAAACACACACACCTACACAAACACACAATAACCACCCACATTTTCACTCCTAAACTTCCTGCGCCCCGAGTCTCCCCCGTCCCTACCATCAAAGTCCAGACCAAGCAACCAACTATTACCCCGCCCTAAACCTTGCCAGTCATAACCAGCTGTTTACTGTCCCCCCCTCTTTATGACCGACACCAGCTGTCAGTGTGCCCTCTTCATAGCCATCATCTGTTTCTTCCCCTCGTCCACACAGTCCCTGCTCGCCCTTCCGTCCTGCCTTCCCACCTTCATTTTACTGCTATCCTACCTTCCACGTATTCTCTCCGTCCTTGCCCTTCCCTCCCTAAATTTACAACCAAACTTCCTTACACACATTACCCCTCAGGTCTACTATTCACGTTATATTTTTTACAAAAGCGTAGGTCTCTCCCCAAATTAGTTAGACCAATTATTTATCCCTTCTGCATTTCTACATCTTATCACAACGATCTGCATGAAATCATCAACTCTTTCTGCTGCTCCTCTCGCCTCCACAATTCTTCAGTCCCGCTCCTAAGCCAAAGTCAATATCATCACATAACCAACCTCACAGCTACTATCATCCCATAACCATGCTCGCCCTCCTTTTCGGACACCACCTTTACAATCAGTATTGCAAATACCCATCGGGACCTCACTAGCCCAACTCGACTTTCCTTTCCAACCCGACCTTACTATCACTTCCTATAACCTTCACCCAAAGAGGCTATCCCTCCCACTACCTCTCCCTCCCACGTGGCGCTCACATAAAGCTACCTACCACTACCATCCCTCTACCCACCCTCCCTCCCTTCGTCTGTACCTGTCTGCCTGCTGCATGACACTCACTCTACACCCCATGACCACCACCACCACCACCACCACGGCCACCATCCCTTCACATCTGCTCAAAAAGCCCAGCTTCCTGGGGGTCTATCAAAATTGTCACCATTTATCACGGGTGTAAAAGGCGTACGCGGCGGATGAATGGGGCGAGCTCTACCCCGTTAAAGTCCAAGATTAAAATATTCTGATACGAGAAGCTCATAGAAGCCTTCATTCACCTTAAAGGGAATATTCAGTTTTATGCTAAAGCTGACAGTGGAGTGAGTCCATTAAGAAAGTTACTGACCTTTGCAAGTTGTCGTTGAGAGGTATTTGTATCAATATAATCCAAATCGACAATTCTGTAAAAACTTGCTTCAAAAAATGTCGCATACAAAAGAGCGAGGATTCCCAAATTGACTCGTTTATTACACTGGGCACAGCTTTTAACCAAATCTTATAATTGTTACTCTAAGGACGTAACGTACTGAATGTGTGGTGTGCTCCTGACATTGCCTTCATACTGGCAACGAATTTAAGAATAAAAATACAACCTGGACCCATACTCTGACCGTGTATATCCTAAACTAAATTATTCCCAAACTTCATATTTTACCTATTCCCTGAAAATATACGACACAGCATCAGGAATTGAACCTGTTATCCATAAAAGAATGGTTTCCTGATAAGCCAGCACCAGATATCACTTGCCAACATACCAGGCTAAAGAACCAGAGAGGTAATTTTCCTGAGCACTCAGCCAACCCTCCCGTTACACTCATTATATACACCAGTAACTGTAGGGGTGAAAGAAGCGCCCTTATAATTGCAACCAACCACCCCCTCTTACTTTTTTTTTCAGCTCATCATTTATGGGGTGTAGGAAAACACTTTAGTAGGGTGAAGTTAATGAGGTATAGCAGTATGAAAAGAGGCGGTGGGGAGTTGAAAAATGAAGACATTACCATGGCAGCATAAGGGAGGCCATGTCTGACAAGAGACAAAATGGTGGAATGCACGGTATGGTAGAGATGATGAGGCTCTTTGCTATAGCCTCAAGCGTTCGATTAACCAGAGAACGGAGTGAGGGGTAGAGAGAGTGCACCGATGACAGGATATGATGTAAAGGAAAAGGGTGATAACACAACCAACAAAGGACGTGACATTTCCACAATTATTGATAGTGGGTTTAGCTGTGTGTGGTGAGGAATTTTAATTATTAAGTGGGAGTCCCGAAGTGAATTTACGCTTTGGGTGGGTAACGGAAGGAATGGGGACATCAGGCAAGAAGGGTGGGGGGAGATGGGGGGAGGTGTAAAGGTGGCGAGATAAAAATACACAGCACGGGAAGAAAGGAAGGGAGGGAGAAACCAAAATAAAACATCAAGAAAGAATAGTTAAGGTCGAAAACAGGAGGAAAAAGAGGAAACCTGGCAGGAGAGAAGGGAGAGAAATGTGTGACAGTGGTGGGGTAGTTTCCTAGGAAGAAAGGGGTTCAGGAGAGTAAAGGAGAGGGGGAAGTCGAAAAGCGGTAGAATGGGACAGAAAGGTGTTTGCGAGATAAAATGAGGAGGGGAGTTTTAAGGAGAACGGGGATAGGTAGACAGGTAGGGGGCTTGAAGAGGTAGGGGGCTTGAAGAGGTTTGGTACAGACGAGGCACGAGTGTGTGTCTGGTATAAGGAGGGATATGGAGATGGGGAGAGACGAGGAAAGAGCGAGGGATAAGGGATGGGGGAACTACGTGTGAGGTAGGAGATGGGTGGGGGGAGGGATGGTCTGGCAATGACAGTGAGGACAAAGAGGACAAAGAAGGCTCTGCAAGAGGTTCTCCCCCCCCCTCCCCCACTGCCACCAGAGGAGAGACGCTCTCTTCGCCTCAGAAACCAAGTTTCACTACTAAGGAAGTAGGAATACAAAATGCAAAAAACGTGGTTCTAGTAATAAAGAATAAATGAGCTTCTCTAGAAAGTGGCTAACAGCACTTATGGGGGAGAATCTTTTGTTGGTGAAATGGAAGTTCTCTGATTCCTCTAACTGTGCCAAGAAACTGATCTATAAGTACCACTGAGGGCGTCTGTTTTCTGTATAGTTAAGAGGAATCAGAGACCTTCCAATTTACCAATTAGAGGATCTCCTCTACCTGGAAATAAGAGCTTTGAAAAAGGCAAGTTCATAACAGAAAAATAAAAAACTTATTGACAAGACCTTTAAAGGCCTAAAATTGACAAGGAAGATATTCCAGGGCACGATGGTTGAGGAAGGTTGGGAAAAACTGATACTCTCACCCAGTGGGAAAGAGAGGAAAGAAAACTAAAAAAAGATTTACGAAAAAAAAAAAATAAATAAAAAAAAAAAAAATAAATAAAAACACCTGATACACACTCCAATCGCTCTTTGCCACGGTGAACAAGGCCAATACTGTGGACAAGCTGCAAGTAGTAATTACCATCAACGTAATATGGTTACGACCACCAACAGTCTGGGTTCCACAAGGGAACCATTTGTAACTGAACAACAATCGTACAATTAGCTCTAAGCACAGGGATCGGTCACTCCAAATATTGTACTTAAATACTTAATATACATACCTTTACTGAAAGAAATTATACTTATCTTGTAGTTCTATGAAATGGTTGTGTTGAAGTTTTCGTATGTCCTACAATACATACACAGTTTGAGACTTCTTGCCATTACGAGTTCAAGATGTTTTTGTTCCATAATGACCTAATCTCGTGTAGTGTACCAGGTAGTTTTAACCACATCAATTTCCTATACAACTCTCATAATTCATAAGAAAATACCGATAATTATTACACCAGACTCTTTGGTTCGCTCATGGTGTCAGCCAACAACTGATGGAAGTGAACCGGTTGTATTCAAGTTTTTGCACCTTAAGATTATCCGATGATTCCTGCAAATGTAATTTACTGTTACCAGTACTAATATTACTCTTCAACAATAATACAGCACAATTATTTTCTTCTACTTACACACCACTTGTTAGTACAGTAGATAATGCAAAAATTTGATTAACACATTATTTTCTACAATATCAACAATCAGAACGAGATACGGTACCATACAATTTATGTTACAGCCAACCCGTATGAAGCACCTATTAAAACCAAGATATCAAAAACCGTACCAGAAAACAATGCATGCACCAAAATATAGGTCTCGAATAATCCTCTTAAGTTTGTTATAATTATAATGAGGAAAATCTAACACTAGACAAAATTTGAAGGAAAATGGTTGCTTGACATGCAATGTTTACGCAGAGACTGGGAACACCAGCAAACTTCTACAATAGATATGAAATAATACGGACACAGACAAGAACAGCCAAGTACACAAGTACAGAAATACTCGTTGAAATGCCTGGAAATATTAATGCCGGGCTAGTTAATAATTACTTTAGTAGAGCACAATACTAGGCTACTACAGCCAAAAGACTTAACTCACAAAAAGAGAAACTCTGAGAAAATTACAAAACCTAATATGAAAAGTTATATATAAGCGAGTTAGTTCCACACAAAATCAGAGCATTCACAACAAAGTACAAAATTCATATTTAAAGTCAAGTAAAATCCACAAACTGTTAAAAAGCAAAGAACAAGAAAGTGAGAAAGGGTCGAGAGATGTACTAATTAAATATATAGAAGAAATGTTATTCTATAAAGGAATGTAATGCAAGCAAGAAATTAGTATAAAAATAATTCTTCAACGAGAAAAAATGCACAGCTCTTTCACTGGGATGGACAAAAATATAATATTATGCTATTTGTTAAAGGTGTGAGAGAACAAAAGGTGAGAGAATAAAAGGAAAACAAGAGTATTTTCTTGTTTTAGGAATGACAAACCAAGATTAAGTTCTTTCACCGAGCCAGTAAAACGAAATTAGAAAATTTAATATACTTTGTTTCATAGCTCAGAGATAAACAAAAAGAAAGTGGAACTGTTAAACTGAACACTGATGAAGTGAAAAGTTGTATGATAAAGAACGAAGAAATTTGTTGAATGGAATTATGTAAGCAAAGGAGACCACAGCCAATAAATGTATAAAAATGTTAGCAAAGGAAAACTTTCCTTTAGCTTGTAAAAAACAATCACATGAATCAAATACTAATGAATAAACTACAGTAGCTACTGTACAGTTAGTGGTAAGATGCATGAAGAAAAAATTAAACAGTACATGCATGGAAACAGATACCCAATCCCTTCACTATCATACTACAATACGGTACATATTCACCAGATATACATATATAATTATGAATATGAAGCAAGGAAACAAAAATATTGCTCCCAATGATAACTAATGTAATGATGCAGCCTAAAAATAATGAATTGTGTAAAATGTAGTGAATTGCCTTTAATATATATATATATATATATATATATATATATATATATACACACCTTAAAAACAAACTGAACTGCCAGGAGGTCCAGTCACAACCCATCATTATTACCAGCCCACTAGCGATGGGTGAGGCAGAGTAAATGCAGGTAGTTCTCCATGTATGGCTTCCTGCTTTCTTCTCTTAGGATCTCATGCAGGAAATGTTATGCGATACGTGGGTGACAATAATATGTATTACATGACAACAGAAGAACTTTAACATCATACAAAGTCTATGGACGGAGTACTACAATCAGCAACCATTACAATCACTGTCATTACTTTTGACCATCAATTTTCTTACAAATGGCCCTTAAAAAACATCATATAAAGTCTATAAAGCAGAAAAAATGCATTAACCAACCTAATAATATCGATACCTTGCATTTACTCCTCTTCATCCCTTCAGGGCGTGTTAAAAATTACAGAATGCGACAGTTTCACGTCATATTTATGGACATATACTGCATTCAAGAGAACACAGATGTGTTCATAAATCAAGTGCCAAGTTCCGTAGCAATCACATTTCTCTGGAAGGTGGATGTTGTTATATTGACTGGTACCTGATAATCTGTTTATGTAATATGTAGTATAAATAATATGTAAAAGTACCTAATGTAAATAGAGTATAGAAGGGTATATAAGTGACACTTTGAAAATGTAATCAGTAGATTAGTGCGACATGAAGAAAAAAGTGGTGGAAGTAGACAAACGTATAGTGATGGTAGGCAGAGTTGCTTGTACACCGAGCGTGGTCAGAAGGGAAGCAAGAAAATATAAACTAGAATCCAGACAGTCACACACGCTTGGATCAGGAGGCATCAAGAGTGGCCAAGGGGGGAGCGAGAGGGCCAAAATGGTGGTGGACTGTTTTTACCTTTGTCCCAGGGTTCAGGTAGCCTCTGAAAAACACAAAGAGAAAGGAAAAGTCAGAGACAGAACGGGCAGTAGACCATAAATCATATACTGTAAGAGTCAGCCTGTTACTTATGCAGAAGTTTGAGAAAAAATTATGATGAAAATAAGAAAAAATCACTAAAAAAAATCTCTCAGGCTTCATCTCACAAGAAGTGTATACACAAGAGAATTAAGAATAATAAGATAATTTAATAAATAAGTATAGTAGATTAAAAAATAAGATGGAGTGTTTCCATGTTCGAGTAAAAAAAAGATTAATCAAGGAAAGACACACAGTGCAACATCAGTAAGATATACAGCAATTAAAAGTTTAGATAAAATGCTGAAATTTTTTAATGAAGATCAGACAGGAATTTGTGGCAGCAGCAGAAACAGATGGAACATTGAAACACGAGAGGTATACTGTACAGTGAACTGAGTGGTTCTGACACTGGTAGAATAAACTGTATATTCGGTATATATTTTCCTGCATTGTATGTGATTTATCTGTGGTGATGATGGAAACTGATGCAAAACACACAAACTCATGATCATGAATAAAGCTAGGAAAACATGTCAGCCAAGATACTAGCTACACGATGATCTAGAACCCTGTTTCTGCTCACTATGTAAATTATGCTAGGATAGATCAGGATATCCATTCAAACAGTCACATCATAAGAAGCTAAGTACAGTTGTGGGCACAAAATCATTGTACAGCCAAAGTGGTAGAGGCTTGGCCATCTCTAGTATCCACTAACTATCGTCTGGTACATTGCTTGTATCCTCTACCATCCCCAACAGTGCACTACTGACTAATGATCCTGTTATCTCCTAAAAGACATTAGAAAATGGGTCGTGTGAAATGAACAGTGTCTTCCAACTGGGCTGTACCGTGAATTCATGGGCACAACTGTACATAGTATAGTAATCTATGACAGGAGGAAAACACCGTGGTTCAGTATGGCAACGAGCTTGACTGAGCCACCAGCCAACTAGCTAACATCATGAGCACACAATATGCACACATTGAGGATAAAATCTGACTGACCATAAATCGCAAAAATTGTACACCAAAACTAATCTATACACAAGCAATAAGATTTTGACATGACAGACAATTTCTTGTACAATTTCCATGTGCAATTTACATACTCCATTGACAAGGCTGAACTCCAGTCAGTTATGAACAGCTTCATCAAACACACCATAAAACAATAAAGCCAAGCATTAATCTTTCATCATAATCACCAGGTAGAGTAAGATGACCACGATAAAATTATGTATTAACGATAATTAATCTTCACAAATTACTCCATGTTCGCCAACATTACAGCATAACTAAACAAATAAACATCTAGGACTGTCCAAGGGCTGCTGTTGGGATTTTGGAGACAGCAGGGATCCCATTAATTAAGGGATCTAAGGTCTGAAAAGTCACGAATGACCAGCATCAGGGAATTTCTAACTCTAAATAATACAAGCTATTTTATCAATACCGTAGGTCTGAAACTCAAAAAGCTTAGGAATCCAGCATATATAACCCTTCATGCCCGAGAAATTTTTATTGGAAATACTGTACTGTATAGTGAATGCCATATTTTGGTAATAATTAAAAGACATCCTTCACTCTTCACATTTTCATACACTTGGATATTATCAAGTGGTGCTTCATATGAGGAGAATCTGGTCAGGCACTGTAACACAGTGGACTATGATCCTTCTTAATATAATTATAAGTAATTGCTAAACAACTGCATCAAATGACCCTTTTAACGTCTAGTCATTGGCATTTTGTACAGAACACTTTCTGTTAACAGCTGTATGTGATAAGATTACCCTGGGAGATACAAGCAATGACAGCGTGGATGTCAGTGAACTTTTGCTCATGGCCATAAATGAACAGGTTATACCACTACAATTAATATCTGACTACCAAACATATTATTATTAGACATTTAAGGGAATAAAATGATGAGGCTACAGAATTGTCAAAACTCTGCCATAAAACAGATATTCACCTGTTTTTCTCTTCGTATTTGAGGAACTAGTAACAATTTTCCACCAACAATAACTTAACCTCATTTTGAAGAAAGTGTCTAAATTTATTGGGCTGTCACTGCAATCAAAACTCTCATGTATTGATCATCCACAATCTTCCTGGCATGAGACTGGGTAAGCTAACTCTTATCATCTCTTGCTATTCATGAAAATACTTAACGGTATATAACAACTATCAAACAAATCTATATCAAACCAGTACAACACTTCATTTTCCAGAAGCTTTTGAGGAACTCACTTTCTCAATTTTTAGGACAAAAGGATTATCCACAAGTGGGGTGCTGAACATTAAAAGATCTTCAGCTTCGAAGGAGATAATTTACAAATAAAGCATGCCTTATTTGCTTTCTTTTGTTTCCTTTTCCATATTACACATCCTGTATTCCACTTGCCTCTCTCTTACCATGGATCATTCAAACCATTTACATAAACCATCCTGTTATACAATTATTGTAGGCATCCACCATGGTTCAGTAGTAACAGCACAACACTCACACTCACAGATCAGGTGTGTAAAACTTCGAATCTTGCCCACCATGACTGGAAACTTTTACAAGATAATCATTCCAGCTTAGCACAGGCTTCAATGACAAGGAATGAGGAATATCATAACAGTTGACATGATGGGACTGCTTGATTTCAACAGTATCTTGCACTACTATGCCCCAAGGTTTTGCCATCTCAAGGTTACAAACATACAATCCCACATACAAGAAATAACATATCCTTAGTATGTAGATAGATTTATTCTCTACCTGGGGTTATACATCCTCAGCTTATTTCTTATATATATATTTTTTTTCCAAATCCATGTCTCAACACCTCCCATTTCACACATTCCGTAGTTTCCATACAGCATAACCTGGCCCTGCTTTCAACCATGCATATTATGGAAAGTGCACAGCACTTTCTTAAGCAGAGATATATGATTTTGTTCCTTTATTATAAGTTTTATATGAGCTGAGGATACAGAAGCTAGAGAAAATCAACCTTTTATGCCAAGTTATTGTACAGCAGCACTGAATAAACTTAAATACGTGTAACTTCCTACAGTTTGTCCTCAGCTATTACACAGGTACACAAATACAACTTTCGAAACTATACAAAAATAGCATTACAAATGAATTGTACATGTTTAATTTCCAGGTCAAGCACCAGAAACATTTAGAAACCAATTCAAATAAAAACCACGCCATAGGAAAAAATGACAACAAACACAGGCAAATTGGCTAAAGTACACTCATGGCAAACGCAGCAATTGTAAAATCCAATTGCTTTCTCCTCAAGCAAAACCGAATGTCAAAATTTACTTGGAAAATCCTACACACTCCACTCATGTCCAGTCTTGAATTATCCATGAAATTACATGATGTTGCACACCTTGTGCAAAATCTAACAACAATGTTGTACTGTACTCTTCCAACTTTCACAATACTGAAATCATTCTAGGCCTATCTAGTTACAAAAACATGCCAATAAAATATTACATAACCTCTGATCCTAAAAACTTAATTATCTCCAAATGATCTTATTCACAAAAACTTAAATAACCACATTACACAAATCAACACCACAAATTGAATTTTTCATAACATGTATTTTCAGTGATATCCAAACTTACCTTATAAATATATGGGTCCCTAACTCTTCTCATAAAGTAGAAATGTTGCTTTCCTCAGTAGCAGAATATGGACATAAATGGTTACTAATTGATAAAGAATAGACCTTATCTAACAATTTGTTATTAATTTGCATCATTCTTGCCAACATCACACAAAGTCAAATTTAAGGCAATGTCAAAGATAAACTATGTTTAAACTATGTTAGCTAATATGCAAGGAAACAACAGATATACATGTACTGTATGTACCTGCCATGGTTTCTGTAAGGTTTAACATGCTACCATTACCTTATTTGTCAAAGCAAGCAAAAATTGGGGGTCTTAATCTCACCATAATTTATTGCAGTGCATTGTGTGAGTCTAATCATGCTGTCTCTATAAAAATAAAGCTAGTTAACACTTTGTGAATACAGCTGGTAATGTACAAACTGTGTCATCATCTTCTGCTACCCAAGATACGACTAATACGGAAAAGAATCTATTGACATGGTAATTATTAAAATATCAAAACATAAAGCACAAGATTATAAAAAACAAAACATGAATAATTCACTGGCTTTTGAGGATATTCACACTTTACCAAAACAGTATTTATGTACCTGTACAGTATATCAAAGAGGCAAACATGTCAAAGGTTTGTATCACTTTCACTTGTAATGTGACCCTACTACAGTACTGTACAACTGGAAACTTATGATTTCAATATTTCTGTAATACAATTCAATTTTGTAATTTTAAAATTGTTTCACTAAGCATTTATACTTGTCACAACTTCAACAAAGCACTTAATGTTCTCCATGCTAGGTAGGAAATTCAAGACTTCTGATCATGTCTGAATCTATTTCCCAAGAAGCTCACAACAGTAGTGTTATCCAGGGTTGCGGAGTTGGCAAAAATATTTCCTACTCAAACTCCAGAAATATTACTTGTACAACGTGTACCATGTTGTACAACTCCACCTGAAGTAAATATGGTACTACTAATTTGACATACCGGTATGAACATAGTTCACATAATGAGTAATTCTGTATTCTGCACTCTCAAAGTTGCAATATTTAGATTTTGAAAGATGTCTGGGACAGAGAAGAATAATGACCAGGATGGACATATCTCTGGCACTATGATATGGTACAGTAGAATGTAGAGAAAAGAACAGGGAGATCAGTGACGTTTGTGTTGGACCGGTATAATTTACAGTACAGTACTAGCTCTCACTGAACAGCACCTGCTCCAACATGAGCAATCCTTACAGTGTACAGTACATGTGTTTAGTAGTTTACTGAACAACAGAACGTCAACATGAAGGCCTTGAACACTTGCCAGACAGAGTTGCAGTCACATTGCAATTGTGCCCAGTCTGCAACCACCACAGGAAAATGTCTGAAGATTACTAATCTTTATAACTTGATGGTACTGTAATATGCTGTTCATTGGCTGGAGGTGAAACATGAAAGTGCAATAGTCTGTTGCCACCCACGGTCCACAACGGTCACTGTTATGTTAAGTCACGAGCCTGGTTTCATTCATACGGCTATGACAAAGTAATTCATAAATGCCATCACTAGAAATATGTAAATGGTACTGATACTGTACTGTACATGTGTCACTACTGAAACATCTGTAATTTTTGCCACAATGAAATTTCCAACTGAACCCAATGCCATTCGTTCCAGCAAATCACTCCTTCTAATCCACAGGGTGATGATCAGACATATTAAGATGGGTGTGACCAAAATCCTATAGTAAATGAACCAATTAAATTTTAAATAAATTAAATTTTGTCAATTTGTCTAGGGAAGTCCCATCATGTGGAAAGGACTACAGGTCTTCGTACAGTGTTAATGATTATGAGAAAGAGAATCCTTTCTTATTCCCTTAAAAATAAATTGAACTGAATTGGAATTTATTTGCATTTCGTAATGAACTGGAATTGAGTTGAATTAATGAATTGACTCCAACCTTGGCATTCAGCAGGTGTGCATTATTTGCGAGCTTGTCTTATTCATAAGGGAGGGGTCACTTTAAAAACAGTACCTCAACTGTACGGTACTTGTGAAAATTGTTTTCCGAGCCATGACCCTACATACATGTTACCTACTCCACAACCCTGGTCCCAAGCTTTGTGCACAACATTAACATTGAAAAAATATTTATGAAACACATTTAAGTCTAAAATCTGTGTGTTTACCAAACAGCACTGGGGAGCATATAGGCCGGTTTACACTGGCAAAATCTCGGCATCTGTTGTCCCCAATTTCGGGGAACAAGAGGCCGATTTCGGCGTTTTTTCCCAGGAAGGGGTTCACACGGACTGAGACCACAGAGGCGGTGGCGCGTCATCTCTGTTTACAAACAAAGATGGACCGCCAAACACATATGAGATGTGCTGCTCTAGATTTTTCATTAATGCAAAATATTCTATGAACCAGAAGTACCCATGATAATTAAAAATATATTTAGATTTCAAGATGAAAGGCATTTGCTCGCCTAAAGAAAATTGAAAAGAATTTGAAGGAAAATCCATAATCAGCTCATAATTCTACTGAAGGAATTGTGATTAGTTTGTATAAAGTTTTATTACCTACTTTGCATGAAGTTTGTGGATTAAATGAAGAAGAATACACATTGCAATTCAGTGTTTTTTTTTTGTAAGGAAAGAATTTACGGGCAGTAGTGGATTTTGTATTGAAGAAGATATGTTTAAATTAGTATTACTTGTAAATTAATTCCGTAAGATCATAGAAAACTAGTCTTCCTGCAGTGCAGCGCTCTGATTGGTTCGCAGGTTTGATTTCCCGGCAAGCAGCTGCGATTCCGGCGAAAAACAACCGACGTGCCAGTCTCTCCATCGCGGCATAAAATTTCGGGAAAAGACGCTGGAAACACCTCCCGGGAGCACTTTCCGGGAGAAAGTGGCCAAGATTTTGCCAGTGTTAACCGGCCTTATGTTTCAGATACTTCATTATTTCCATCTTATTTTATCATCACAGACCAGCCCAACTTCATAAATTGACATTTTTTCTATCACTAATCTCAAGAACAATAATTGCGTTGGAAGAATGTCTTATTTTATGTCAAACTGTTGTACCGAGGAGAGGGAGGGGAAAAAAAAAAAAAAAAAAAAAAAACTGTAGATAGATATAGTTTGCCTCATTAACTTGAATAATCTTTAAGTACTGTAGAATATAACTGTGTAAAAATGAATTAAATGCACCAGTACAGATTGCAATAACTGTCATAACAAATGAATTAAATGCACAGGAAAATATTGCAATCACCGACATAACAGTTATACGTGAAACCATGCAAAACCTTATATGTCCTTCCAGTATAATGGAACAAGTACTTGTTTCTTTATACAGGTACTATACAGAATGGTATATCCAGTGTTTAAGCATTAGTAATAACACTGTGCATAATGAAGTCATTAAGATTAATTTAGCTCTATTGTACATCAAAGTACAGTATTTGGCTATCTGTAAGGCGAAGCAGTGTTCAGAAGCAAACTACAATTTAGTGGAATATACTGGGAGACCATTATACAGTGTAATTTACACACTTTAAAGGCACCTGGCCAATGACGTATATGGTCGCTTATACTGGTATTTCATCTTAAAACACTATAGTGATTTCAGGAATTTCATTCAGGACTTGCAAACTCTTAACACAACAAACAAAATACCAGCTGACCATTCAGTATCAAAATCATGTATGTAGTTCATTGGACTTGGTCCAAATCAGTGTCATCGATGAAGTTTGCACTGAAAAGGTCAAATAAATTGACCAACAATTTAATGATATTTTATAATTATAAAAAGTCTCTTAAAATTAGCTAAGTAAAATTGAGATAATTTACTGCACTTTATTTGCCACTGCCAGTCAAAGTACTTCACTTCTATAGTGAGGGGTCAGCCCCTCCCAGCGAGTTCTTACACAAAGGAAACAGTGTATTCCAAGTATGGGCATGGAAGTATATCGTTTTTATAAGGGGGGAGGATGTTGTTGCAAAACTGATAATCTGCCATGCAATCATTGTTTCTTATATGCCTTAAAAAATCTAAAACAATCAAACCGTTCATGTTACCACACCAGCAAAGGTCCCATGTCAACCTCAATACATACCCAACGTCGTCGTTACCACTGAAAAGAGAGAATCACTAGTTAGACAGGATAATGAAAATTCTAATAATACTACTGCTGAAATGGGTGCATCTAAGCACTAACTGGTAATTATTTCGGGCAAAATTCAAGAACATCACAATATGCCTGATGGTTTTGTAGCCCAATGGCAGTAATATAAATTATGTTGAAGAGTTGGCATGCAAACCACCAAAACATGTAACCACCAGATTTAGAAACTCAGTTATCAGTTGAGACTTCTTGAATAAAGCCCTTACAACTGCATGCATTACTTATGACATTCACCACATACCTACCACCCCTGCATCCCAATAAAATACTGTACTAAACTGTTACTGTACAACCTGTTATGAAATGCAACTACCATAGTACATACTACCATACAGTACAGATACCATCATTACCAGTACACCTGTATATATGCCAACACTTCCTATAAGGTCAGTAAGTATAACAATTCATTAGAGTGCATAAGTGAAGGGTATATGGCAATCAAGGGAATCATGAGTCAGTGCTCCAAAATGCACAAAGAAAATTGAAAGCACTGACAATTCCAGTTGGAAGCATCCACATATATTCAGTTGCAATTTCCAACTTCTAGCCACCAGGACTGATGACATAAGGCATGGTATACAACGGTTCTTTTATTCCCTCAACTAACTTGAATTAAATCTGTGTTGTCATCTTATATTATTACAAAATACTGTATGTATTAGAATTGTAAAATTAGCTTCAGGAATACAGTATTTGGTGAAAGAGAAAAGGGCAATAAGTTGTGATGGCCATGGAACTGGGTCATTTTTCCCATATGTAACCAGTTTGTCTAACATTAAATTTGTATTTCCTCAGATTCTGCTGGGATATAATTCATGCAAAGTACAAAACTGCTTTGCATAATCCACGAAAGAGAGGACTGGAGACTTTCTGGTTTAAGTGCCCAAGGATTAAAATGAAAACTTTCTACGACACCAATACAGTACAGTACAAGTTCACCTCACGTTCAGGAGCTCGTTCTGTCCCAAGACATGGCCAAAAAGGATGGTAAGCTTGAGCTAACATTACCTAACCCATCCCTGGTGAGCTAGAGTTTATGATTTGCTATTAGAGTACAGATACACACATAACTGACTTCACGTACATGCTACCGTGCCCTCATTTATCAAGAGTCTACTTCTATTACAACAATGCATTGACTTTAAATACCATAAAAATACAGCATAGCACTAATACCATAACTAAAACAAAGAACTCATTTAGGAATCTTCTCAGATATATTATTCTGAAAGCATATTATTAGCAGCATCTACAGTGAGACCAATAAACTTACAAGTACTGTAACTTAATTTAATTTTGAAAAATACCCTAGTTCTACCAGCAACAGTACAGTATTAATAGAAAAGCTGTAGTGCTCTACTGATCAAGTACACTGCTGTACTACACAACTTACCTTATTATATCTCCAACATTTTAGAAAAAATCAACCGACAGACTACCAGCTAAGCAGTAAATGTATTACAAATAACTGCATTACTATATAGAAACTCAACATGATTCCATGTCCAAGCCTTGCTCTTCTTGCATTATTACAGCTTATGTTTATCCAGATACTGGGATAAATTTCAAATAGAATACTAATATTACCAAGTAATATTAATTTTCAGTGTATTGACTATAACACCCACTAAGTCCAAACAATCATTATAAAGCAAATTAAATCAAAGCGATACCCTGCATATACTGCACAGTACCTATGGAAGACGGGGCACAGGATGGTGCAATGGTAATACACTTGTTTTGCTGGTACAGTACTGTACTCTGTACCCAAAGTGCCGTCAGGGTGGGTGATTAAAAAACTATCATGCCAAACTCCTCTGAGACCAATCCCATTTTTGCCCAAAATGTTATTCTACAAGAAAGAAGTTACAGTACTTGTATATCAGTGAGTATTGTTATCAATATTTAAAGCGGGTTACACATCTCAGGGATCTCTCAGGGAAATATTTGTGGTCTTGAATCAAATTCTTACAGACATCCCACGTTCATGTTTTGGATCGGCTACTACATTCTGTCATAGCTCACATCCACAAAGCTGGTCAGTACAAAAAAAAAAAAAAATTGATCAAGTACCAGTAAGTTAGGGTCCAAAAAGAAATAGGTACCAATATGCTAATGACAAACCACTAAATACAGCAATCAGCAAAATCTATGTATAAATACAATAAAGTTATATACTGGTAAATTCTGAGAACACCTATTGTACAGTTGCGGCCAAGTGTATGTATCCAACCTTTCCCAGCAAGCCACAACAAGTGGCTCCTTTGCAACTATGGATAAGAGGGGTGAAGCAGGACAAGACTTATCAACCAAGTTGAATCAGTTACTTGAGCTAGTACTAGGAATATATAAGAAAGGAGCTTACTACACCCACTAGATTTAACTAAGAAAATTACCTGTGACATAAAAAAAATTAGGTAAATGAAGTTAATCCAGTTTCTAAAGAGATTATCTAGTAATTTCAGTACCACAAAGGCATATCAGAAATCCTTCAATGTTCTCTCGTAGGAACATGACTAAGGAGTCTCTAAAGTTGCTTTCTCCTACAATTTCCCATAACTTTTCCCTTTCACATCTTCTCCAAAGTATCCCCTATATACCGTATACTGTACCAACTGTCTACGTCTTAGGAGAACTATAGGAATCAATCCAATACCCATAAGAACTATGAATGTGTTGTAATTCCATAATTAAAAGTTATTTCTTTATACTGTCATCATAAATAATTGTGTAAAAGATTAATAAAAAAAAAACAATTATGTAAATGACCATCTTCAGAATTGATAAACATAAATTAAATTTATTTGGTTACTAAATCTGGTTACAAAGCCTACTGCAAAGCATGCCGACTGTTTATATTCCTAAAATATGCCTATATCTGTTCATCTACTCCATAATACCAACAAAAAAACATAATCAAGACACAAACATACAATAAAACTTTACCAAGCTGCCAAGAAATCACCCTGCAAGCCCACAGAAGGCCTATACCAGTACCATACAGTGCTATACTAACACTACCTAAACAACTGTGGTACTGTATATCCTACCATTGTTACCAGTTCTTGACACAGGCAACCCCACCCACCTTACCAAACAAACCAATCAATTCTCATGTTAATTCTTCTCCAAATTATACAAGAGATATACTGTGGTTATCTGTGTTCAGTAGTGTCAGATGGCATAGCCTACTACTACTACCCTCCTTCATAAAGTATTCCTCAGGCTTGGTCATGGATAGTGTCAACCTTTGGGCCATATTCAAGAACAGTCATGGTGCATACGATGGTGTAGCACCGGTACGATGGCTCAATAAATTTTCTATGGAGCCATCGTACCGGTACCACGCCATCGTATGCACCGCAAATATTCTTGAATATAGGCCCTCTGTGCAACCAACACCACCAGACTTATTACATACAAGTTACCTAACATACCAGTAAGCCAGGCCACAGGGATTCTAAGACTAATTTATGGTTATCAGAAGAGATACTAATCTAATTTTTTTTTATCCTTTGTTATATATATACAAACATCACCATAGCCAAACTTCATGGCTACTCATCAACAACAAACAAACAAACAACAATAATAGCCCCAGCCATTCCATTCTTATCTAAGAGGATGGCTAAACTTCATGCCTAGGCTACTCAACAACAACAATAGCCCCAGCCAAGCCATTCCTATCTCAGTGGATGACTTGTGGGTGGTACTTGGCGCCAAAAAATAAACAAACAACCAGTGATCTTATTCCATTGCTACTCCTTCCTTCCCTCCCTATGAAGACGCACACTTCTACGTTAGGTTACGTCATCCACCCCCCCAGTAAGCACCTCCCCCTACGTCATCCACCCTCCCCAGTAAGCAGCTCCCCCCCCTAGGGCCTACGTCATCCCCCCCCCCCACACCACCCAGTAAACAGCACCCCCCCCCCCCCAACTCCCACACAATGCTAACCTGTCTGTCACTCATAAGGCGACTCTACAACGACCACGCCTACCTATTTCATCCCTAACTATATGCATATGTCTGCTATGAGGGTAACGCCAGCCCCAAACGGAGGATCTTTTGTTCTGTGTAGAGCTGACGTGGACCAACAAAATAATACCGAGTGATGCTGGCGTGAGGGACCCAGACAGCCATCCATGCATTGGGGGAAGCGGTCAGTTCATACACACATACAGCGTCTGTTATATGGCCGTACTCAACAACATCCGTGGTGTATACGATGGCGTGGTACTAGTACGACGGCTTAACTCTTTGTCTCTGGAGTCATTGTACCAGTACCACGCCATCGTATCACCATGAATGCTCTTGAATATGCCCTATAGTTACACCAACCAACGGACATAGGCTACCCTAAACATTCCCAGGTACAAACATTACATTCCTAGCCCTACTAAGACCACCATAGTGCCCTAGACACATTTATAATTGTATATCTATCATACACCTCATACAGCCCGTAACGCCATCACCAAAAAGTCCGGGGAAGGACAACACCTGAGTTCTTGGTGGGGGTGACGCCATGCAGTAAAATGGTGACGCTCCCTTGTCTCTATTTACCGTCCTCACGCCTCAACTACACCACTCACTCACCTCTCACCACCTCCCGTCACCTCTAGGAATCATTACATGCAGCCTACTCACCCGTTCATCATTGCTGATTGGTATAGAGAAGGGGGAAAGCTTGCACAAAACACGGGAGAGCGCGCGCGGCCAGTAACAACAAGTGGCTGAGACAATATGGCGGGTGGCACGCCGCCGCCAGCGCCGCCTGCCGCCACCACCACCCAACAAACCAACACCACACCAGCAGCCATCTTGCCATCCATACCATACCGCTAATTTCAAACGCTATACTCTACAACAAAGGCCACCCGACTCTGCACCATCAAAAGAGCCGATATCAGTAAGATCTCTGGCTGAAATTTTTGAATATGCAGTTTTACACTAGATTTCACCTTACTAGGGTATATAAATTGCCATTATATTTTATCTTTGAAGCTATAACTAGGCTAAAAATTAAACATGTGTCTTTTCTTGTTGTTTTTACCACTTTTCATCGTAGAAACTAGCATTTGTGAATGATAAAAGAGTAGAATCATGCACAATATATTTTTATCCGGCCGTGTCCCAAATAACGTAATGATTAGTGACATGGAAATCGGATTAAACAAAGGGAATTCCGAAAAAATCTTTACTCTGGTAAGTACGCAGAACCATATCGATTATTTCTCGTGTGTAGAGCCAGCTGGAGTGAAAGAGTCGTACACACAAACAAAGAGGAGGAGCTGGTAGCGCAGTGGTTATTTTACCTAGATTACAACTCTGGGGAAACGGATTTAGATGCCTTTAGAATACTCTTAACGTATGAACGGAAATCTCTTTTATCTCTGTTTACTTAGCAGCGAGAAAAGTGCCAAGATGTAAATAAATGTAAGCTTAGATTGGGAGGGGAGGATTGAAGGGAGTACTGTACATCTGTTTAAATCGTTTATGGTATGCTACGAGTGCAATAAAGGCTTACTTCAGTTCTTATAAGGTTGAAACTGTTTGGGGTGTCTGTATATGGGCGTGGTGCACTTCAACAATAGCAGGAAAGACCGAATCCACTAAAATTGTCGCCGAGGTGGACCAGAGAATGTACCCTGTGAGAATGGGGACAGCAGAGTTTGGGTACAGGGAAGAATTATGATGTCAAATGCTTCTCCGAGAACAATAACAGGTAAAGGATAGCTCATTTCCTCATACGAGTTTCCTCCTGCTTAAAAAAAAATATATATATTATTATTATAAGTCACCTAGTTGAAGCTAGTATACCAAATGGTGCCCATGACTGATAGGGGAAAATGGTAAAAAATAAACAAGGACGACCAAAGAGATCTCAACTCGCACCCATAATCTCTCGTAGACTATAACAGTGGTGAGAAGCAGAGAACGTTGGCACACACCTACAGAGAGAGGAACATGAGGGTATATTGATTATAATACTAGGCTACTACGAAATTTACTAGTACTCTGTCGAACTGTATATAGGGAGGGACATGAGAGTATATCGAGAGTACTACGAAATTTACAAGTCCTCTGTGTCAAACTGTATATAGCATTATGTAATACATAATTATATATTTCAGAATGAACACTTTTTTCACATCGTCACACTGTATCCTCACTTGGATATGAAGGGTGTTGTTACTTCGCAATTATGATAATGACCACTTTAAGATTTCCATTACACTCCACCCTATACACATAATAGACTGATATTTGAATTAGTTTTAATGATAAAATTTCTTTTTTTTCGCGCCGTAGTATAAATATTACAGCTTAAAAATTGCATGAATACTTCTTTAAATTAGTAGAATGGCTTTTCGATTTTTGTACTGTTAGAAAAACAAGGCTTTTATGGAGATGTTTTCCTGTGCCGGTATGATCTTTTTGCTGAGTATATAATAAATATTACCTTTTTTCGCTGTTAGGGTGAACGTGTTGTAAATATAGAATTAAAATATTATTAATATTTCAATTCTTACTGTCAACGTCTAGGCCTATACTGAGATAATAATTTTGAAGTTAGGTGAAACTAATTGTAAAAACTGTACTGTTGTGTTCATATGTTGTGGTTCACCCGTCAGCCTACAAACTTTGATGATAACACGTCTTGTCTACAACCTCTGTTTATAACACGTGTTGTTTTTGTAACGGTACAGTTCTTCTGCTTACGGTACGTCTCTACGCTTTTGTACACACTCGTATACCGTGATGACGACGCCTTGATTCCTTATGGGACCCTGTGATGTAGTCAGAAAATTGGAGGTTAGCGAGTCCTTCAGATATTACCACGAAACACCACCTATATAGAAGAAGCTTGTTTCGTGGCATAGTCAGTAGGAATCAAAAGTCTCCAATTCTCATACACGTTCACAGGGTCCTTAATACCTCACAATGAAAATAACAATAACACAACTTTCTTTCTAATCCACACATAACTTTTTACGTAATCCTGCTAACCACAGACAAACAAACCGAACCAAATACATAACCCCATGCTGAGGAACTAACTAGGAATCATTTAAAGGCATGTAATGGAATGTGGAAAAAGGTGAACTAAGAATATGAAGACTTCCAGTTTCTGACTGAATAGGTAATGCAAATACTTGTATTCTGAGAACTCTCTTTGCCCATTTCCTGTTAATGATTTAATGTTTCAAGAAAAAGTTTATATATATATATATTTTTTCTTTTAATGTTCACCGCTGGCTTCTTTCGTGTACCAAAGATAAAACAGCTGCCTTCACTCCTGGTTACTGTAGCATTCGGTAAGTGATCCTGTGATGTAGTCAGAAAATTGGAGATAAATGACTCCTTCAAATATTGCCACGAAACACAATCTACATAGAAGGAGCTTGTAACGTGGCATGGTCAGGAGGAATTAGGAGCCTCCAGTTTTCATACACGATCACTGGGTCCATAAGGGGAGATTCTCTTGTTGTAAAGTGGAAGGTCTCTGATTCCTCCAAACTATCCCAGGAAACAGTTCCCCTATTAGTAACATTAAGGTTGTCTGTTTCTTGGCATAGCTTGGAGGAATCAGCAGCCTTCCAATTCACCAACAAGAGAATCTCCTCTTAATTGGTATATTCCGATGTGGGCTTCGTTTACTGACACTTTTATTATCCCTCCATTAGGCTTTCATAGAGTTTTTCATGTGCGTTCAATATTCACCGACAATCAGTCTGGGATTGCAAGGTGTAAATAAAATCATTACATTTTAGTTGCTGTGATGCTTTAATTAACCAAGGAAGGTGAAGGAAGATATCCTAATTTTCTTAGCTTTGACTGAATGATAACAAACTGGATTAGGTAACTATATCATAGGCCCCTTAAGGAGGAAATTCGGTGTTGGTAATTTGGAGCAACTGAATCCTCCAAACTATTCCAAGCAACAGAACACCATTATTTTTGCTCTTCTAGTCCTGTTTCCTAGCATACTTTAGGGGAATCAAGGCACTCCAATGTAACAAAAGCGAATTACCACCTTAAACGAGACAATACACTTTTTGTAAATCTGGAACAACTTATTCCTCCATACTATTCCAGGCAACAACAGGTCATCATTATATTTGTTAATCTGGTCCTGTTTTCTGGTGAATTTGAAGGAATCGAGGCGCTCCAATGTACCAAAAGTGTATTACCCCTTTAACAGAAAGTGATGTTCAGATGAGCATTTTTATCATCATTAAATACATCCATCATTATTTTATTCGTTCATGAAGGGTAGATTTTCTTGTTGGTGTATTGGAAGGTCTCGGATTCCTCCAAACTATACCACGAAACATGAGTACCATATAGGTCGTCTGTTTCCTGGCATAGTTAGGAGGAATCAGTAGCCCTCCAATTTACCCAAAAGAGAATCTCCCTATAACTGGGAATAATTAGGTCCGGCCAATGGTGAAGCTTAATGAGCCGTATCTCAACCACATTTATCGAATCTATATAATGTATAGGATAGTGTGTGTGTGTGTGTGTGTGTGTGTGTGTGTGTGTGTGTGTGTGTGTGTGCAAACAGTAATTTCGACTCACGATATTGTATTTCCTGGTAACCAAGGCACAGTCTAGAACATAAGTTGTGTGTCACCCTCGATGCTCTTTGAACTCTCATAATGTAGATTGTAGAAGTTTCGAACCTCTGACGATACACCTCATATAGTTACGTGTATAGTATAGACATTAAGACATTATACATATCAATATTAAACTAAAATAACTGTAGACGACAAACTTCCTCACCAAGGTGGCCTACTTTAGATATTTTACATTGAATTTACACTGACTAACACCAGACGGTTTTGCTCTATTAGGGGAAATTTTGGACTAACCTCGAACGATTTTAACCTTCAAAAGAAATCCATGGACATAAGAATTACAGCCCAATGAAGGGGAGAATCTATTGACGGTCAATTTTTTTTTTTTTTTTTTTTTTTTCTATACCTCAACCTCGGGGCTACTGTTAATTCTTACACACCATGCCACGAAATATATCCTGTCATTACAACACTGAGGTCGTCCGCTTTCTGGCATATAGTTTGGAGGAGTTGGTAGCCCCTCAATTCACCCACAAAGAGATTTTCCTTAAGGGGGTAAATTTTGTGTTGGTAAATCTGGAGCAACTGATTCCTCCAAACTATTCCAAGCAACAGAACACCATTACTTTTTTTTTGCTCTTCTGGTCCTGTTTCCTATAGCATACTTTGGAGGAATCAAGGCACTCCAATGTACCAAAAAAGAATTACCACCTTAAGCATCTACAGAATTTATTAGCAGACGTCGGACTTTTTTTTTTTTTTTTTTTTTTTTTTTTTTTTTTTTTTTTGTGCAAGGTAAAATAATGAATGGTTTCGAGTGACAGGTGGCAGAGCAGTGAACAGGAAGTATAAACTGTGCCAGAGTAGAGAAGAAAGTTCGTATAGGGGAGGAAGATAGAAAAATAAAAATAAACTAGAGAGACAGTACAAGGAAAGGAAGAGAAAGAGAGGAATAAAAAGGAAAGGAAGAGTAAGAGAGAAACATAAAGGAAAGGAAGAGAGAAAGAGAACATAAAGGAAAGGAAGAGAGAAAGAGTAACAAATAGGAGAGGAAGAGAGAAAGAGAAACATAAAGGAAAGGAAGAGTAAGAGAGAAAAAAATAGGAACGGAAGAGAGAAAGAGAAACATGAAGGAAAGGAAGAGAAAGAGAGAAACAAATAAGAAAGGAAGAGTAAGAGAGAAACAAAAAGGAGAGAGAGAGAGAGAGAGAGAGAGAGGAAGGAAGATGAGCGGGTGCCAAGACAGTGCTCCCTCCCTCCCCTCCCTCTCTCCCTCCCTCACAAGTCACACAGACAGCACTACTATCCCCTCCCCCACTCCCTCATCATCATCCCCCTCCCTCATCATCCCCCCTCCATCCCCTCCCCTACTCCCTCCTTCCCTCCCTCTACTGTTTACGTTTCAATCCACCCCCAACCCCCCCTTCTCTCTCTCTCTCTCTCTCTCTCTCTCTCTCTCTCTCTCTCTCTCTCACACACACACAAAGGTGATGAACTTAAGACAATCTTCCACCCATCACGATATATACCCCTCATTCTCTCCCAGCTCCACACACGACTCTCCCTCTCTCCACTCTCTCTCCCTCCCTCCCTCCATTCACTTGCACCACGTTACACTACTATACTACGCTCTGCCTTGATATACTACGTTACAGTTACAACAAACAACTTTACATACATAAATATACATATACATACACATATATACATTGATACAGGCAAACATTTTCTGTATATCTCTTACACATAGACTATGCGTACACAAACATTCTTTGGCATATATAAATTATATACCCACACATACATACATATTCTCTCTCTCTCTCTCTCTCTCTCTCTCTCTCTCTCTCTCTCTCTCTCTCTCTCTCTCTCTCTCTCTGGAACATTGACCTGGAATATTTATTACTTTACACGCCGTATCATAAAACACACACACACACACACACACACACACACACCATAGGAAGCAACAGCCCACCATACCCCACTACACCTTACCAAGCCTCACTATGATCTCATTACAATATACCCCATAACCTGAACCATGATGTATGTTCACTCACCAACCAAAGCACTGTCGCCTCACTGTGACCCTTCTAGCCGGATAATTCAGTATAAAGGATAAACATGAAACAAAATATTAGGTGTCTAAATCTGAAGACTTTGGAGGTGAAAGTCGTCGCTGATTATTAAAGTCACTACGGGAATATATTCCTTTTAACTACTAAGCTAGTTTTAAATAGGTTTAAAACCTACTCTAATACTGTAGGAAACTTCTCTGAAAGTTTGGTGATGATACCTGGTATGGTTTAGGAGGAGTTAGGTTCGGACATTTTCCAAACTCTGGGGCACAAGAACTGAAGTTGACCACCAAGCCAAAAAGCTTTCCAAAATCGGCCCTCGGGATAAAAACACATAGAAAATGACAGTATCCAGGCAGAGGGTTAAATGATTAAACTACACTCGTGCTTCTTCTGTCCACGAGTCTGTCTGTCTGTGATGCTGATGTAGTTCAAGACTTGGCAGATGAGGTGACAGAGTTTTTGTTCATGACTGTGCGTTTAATACCTCACACCATGCATAAATCCCTCTCCCATAACACAGCACATGCATGGCACCAAACATCTTTCTAAATAAAAAAAAAGATTACAAAACACCACATCACAACACTAAAAGTTACCAATCACACTTTATAAATTTCAGTAAAAAATTGCATATACCAATCCACACATCACCACATCTTGCACTACACCACATCACACTCAAATTGTATCACAGCAAATGCCACACCACACCACACCACACCTCACCACACCACACCACGCCACACCACACAACACCACACCACACAACACCTCAAAACAACACACCACACCTCACCACACCACACAACACCTAACCACACAACACCTAACCACACCTCACCACACCACACCACACCACACCACACATCACCACACCACACCTCACCTCACCACACCACACCACACCACACCACAACACACCTCACCACACCACACCACACCCTATCACAACATAAACCACATAACAAAAACCGTGTGTCCTCCCCATCACTACATGCCTTACACATACCACACACGTCATTCTCACACTCCATCCGTCACTCACTTCACACACCACTCTTCACCACACATTCCTCTTGTAAGGTGATACACACAACCACACATACCACTCTTCTTACAATAACTCACCACACAAATATTTCTCTTGTAAAATGACAACTACTAATCACTCATTTATCATGTATGTACAATCAAGCTTAGGAATTCGTGAGACACCTATCGTGGAGGCTGTCTACATGGCCCGTTCTGCTCTTACTGGACGACGGGTACTACCTACACACACACACACACACACACACACACACACACACACACACACACACACACACACACACCTCATAAACACCTTCCTCTCACCTACTTTGGACCTACGTC
Organism: Petrolisthes cinctipes; assembly: GCA_033782935.1. Classification (NCBI taxonomy): domain Eukaryota; kingdom Metazoa; phylum Arthropoda; class Malacostraca; order Decapoda; family Porcellanidae; genus Petrolisthes; species Petrolisthes cinctipes. Next base: position 24,226 of record JAWQEG010006826.1, on the reverse strand, counting down.
GCACCTAATTTACACCTACGTTGCACCTACTTTAAACCTCCCACGCATCTCCCTCACAATTTTAATTTTTAGGCTCCCATTTTGTCTGACCTTTTCATCTACCTCTACCCTCGTATAAATCGTCGATATTAGAGAGATGAATGAGAATGTAATGTGGTCTTATCATCATCCATACAAGCAAATCCAAATTGTATACTGTATACCAACACTTAATTATTCACTCAGACTCTTCAAGTTCAAAGTTTGGTTTTGGCTTGGGTGTGACATCGACTGTAATTAACTCACATCTTCCTCTTACGTATCTCCCTTATACTACAGTACACCTCCCTCACACCATATCTGCCTCACACATCACTTTTTTCACACCTATAATCCGTCACAACTCACACTCCAGTTGTAGGATATGCACACCAGATGGCAGCACGTTCTTCCTTCCTTCTTTCGTCTCACACTGTTTTATTATCAGTCTGTAATTTTCTGCCACCTGCCACATCTCTCACTCTCTACACACTACACCTCACCACACATTCATTCATTCTCTTCATCATCATATACCCACCATAACACCACTATACTGTGATGACTAATATTTCTATCTGTCTTTCTTGGACCATTTCTGTCTGTTTGTCTGTCTACCTTTATCCTTATCTGTCTCTCAGCCTGTCTTTATCTGTTTGTCTTAGTGTCCTTTTTCTGTCTTTCATTATGGCTTTATGTATTATTTTGATAAGCATGTCAGCGTGTAACTTACCCCCTGATATCTGTCTACAGTATTTTTATCTATTGTCTCTCTTCTACTTCCACTAATCCATCTATTATCTGCATTATTATCTATCTATCTATCTCTATATTTCTCACCTACCACACTATTTTCCGTATCTTGCTATGAGTTAAAACCAGTCCAGAAAAATTACCTCATCATCACATCACCACTACACATTCACACCACTATACTTCACAATTTAATCACCACACCACCACCATCGCATCATCACAAAACCATCGCTTTCATTAAGTCACTGCGGGTCCATTTGTGCATTTACTGGGACACTCAAGACTTACTTTCTCAGCACCGGGCTTAAGGTCTATAAAAAGAGGTTAAGAGGTATTCCTTTTCTTGTCTGTCTCTGTCTGTGTGTCTTGTCTTTTACTATCCCTTCCTCATAGTTTTTTGGTGTTTTGCTTCTTTCATTGTCTGTCTGTCTAACTGTGTCTGTCTGTAAATGTCAGTGTCTGTTTGTGTATGCCTGATTGTCTATCTATATATCTGTCTGTCTGTCTGTCTGTCTGTTTGTACGTCTCTAACCCTGGTATAAAGGTCAGGTCAGGGGCACCTTACATTCTGCGGTTGACCTCTTTCACCCTCACACGACCTTCCTCACAAACACACTCTCTCTCTCTCTCTCTCTCTCTCTCTCTCTCTCTCTCTCTCTCTCTCTCTCTCTCTCTCTCTCTCTCTCTCAGAATGTATGCATATTAGCGCCGGGATAAAGGCCAAGTCACCTCGTTTGCACCGTAAAATTGTCCTAACTCTATGTAACATTCACTGTCTCTCCCCAACTCTCCCTCCCCCCCCCCCCTCTCTCTCTCTCTCTCTTTACATTTTCTCTTTCCCCCTCCCTCCCTCTCTCTCCTTTTTCTTTCACCCCTTTTTCTCACACATACACACACGCACGCAGACTTCCCCCCCCCCCAACCAACCAACCCTTCCCTCCCCGTCTTTCCTCACCACCTCTCCCCTCTCCCCACAACAGCAGGAAGGTCAGGTCAGGGTCAACTCATCCATCTACTCTGTGGTTGACCCCCACCTTCCCTTCCCTTCCCTTCCCTTCCCTTCCTGCCTGCCGACGCCGCTGTTGCTGCTGCTGTTGGTTGAGGAGACAAAGACCTCTTCCTTCACTCACCTTTTTCCTTCTGCTTCCCGACCCACTCTTCCCGTCCCAGTCCTCCAGTGCACATTGCTTGTTTGTCAGAAATTTTAGTTGCTGGTATGAGTGTGTGGTTGTTAGTCCATCTGGTTTTTATTTTGATTGTGGTGATGGTGGTGGTGACGGTGGTGGTGGTGGTGACGGTGGTGGTGGTGGTGGTGATTGTGGTGATGGTGGTGGTGGTAGTGGTGGTGGTGGTGACGGTGGTGGTGGTGACGGTGGTTCTGCAGTGTAATGCTGGTGGGTTAAAAGTATGGTGGATTTTGCTTTATAATAATCTGGTAATTGTTTTTAAGTATGGTGGTCGTTGTTATGAAGTATGGTGGTTGTAGCTCTTTGGGTTTGTTGTGGTTGTAGCTCTTTGGGTGTGTTGTGGTGGTGGTGGTGGTGGTGGTTTGAGAGAGTGGTGGAGGGGGTTGTTGTGTGTTGCTGTTGCTGTTGTTGTTTGCGGAAATCTGTAGCTAAATGAGGTAGTATGTTGCACTATATTGTAACATGTTGCTGTTTGTGGGAGCGTGCGGTTGTGTATGCGGAAGTGTGTGGTTACTTGGGGGAAGTGTGTGGCTGCTTGCAGAAGTGACTGGTTGTTTGCGGAAGTGAGTGGCTGCTTGCGGAAGTGAGTGGCTGCTTGCGGAAGTGAGTGGCTGCTTGTGGAAGTGCATGATTGCTTGCAGAAATGACTGGTTGTTTGCGGAAGTGAGTGGTTGCTCGAGGAAGTATACATGGTTGCTTTGAGAAGCGCGTGGTTGCTTGGGGAAGTATATGGTTACTTGCGGAGAGATGTGTGAGTGAGTGAAAGAGTGTGTGTGTGTGTGTGTGTGTGTGTGTGTGTGTGTGTGTGTGTGTGAGTGTGTGTGTGTGTGTTCAGAGTAACTTACAGTATTTTAAGACTACCTGCTCCACTTAGCAAACATACACATTCATATATACTGTCGTTTCAACACAGATATGATTTTTCAAAGTCGCAGGAAATATAGAAGTCAAGTATGGCAGCATGTTAACATATTATCGAGTTCCATCCCTGTGAGTGTAGGCCAGACGAAGCAGAACAGAAACAAATGAGAAAAGAAAACACGTTGCATAGTTTCGTGTCCGTGACCTTAAAGTATCATTATTCGGCACGTTCATGAGAAGACGACTATACTCCCCTTCCACCCCCACCTCCTCTACGCCTCCATTACCTCCCGTTATCACCGCCAGGGGCACTGTTCACCCTCTCTCCGTCCCTCCTCCTCTCTAAAGGCCGGCCTCACTCTTCACACACGATAAATTGTTTGGTTCTTTCTTTCCTCTTCTCATTCCTTTTGTTGGCATGTCATTCCTCTAAAGTCGTGTACATTGTAAGTGGTTTAAGGTGGTAATTCGTTTCTGGTACATTGGAGTGCCTTGATTCCTCCAAAGTATGCCAGGAAACAGGACCAGATGAACAAAACTAACGGTGTTCTGTTGCTTGGAGGTGTTTGGAGGAATCATATGCTCCAGATTTACCAACACAAAACTTCCCCCTTAAGGAATGGCTAAGAATCCATCCTTCAAGGCTTTATGATCGTGTCTCTAGTATGGTACTGTAAGGTTATATATCTGTTACATTGCTGTGTTAACATGCAGTGCCATTTCTCATTTCCATGATGCAGTATGAATGTATAACAGGTTTAGCGGCCTACATACGGTATAAAGACACACCGGAATGCAGACTGTGGCCTCAACATCTTCCTATATTAAATAACATCTTCATAGCTTTGAGGATAAATACGGTTTAGCGGCCTACATACGGTATAAAGACACACTGGAATGCAGACTGTGGCCTCAACACCTTCCTATATTAAATAACATCTTCATAGCTTTGAGGATAAATACGGTTTAGCGGCCTACATACGGTATAAAGACACACTGGAATGCAGACTGTGGCCTCAACACCTTCCTATATTAAATAACATCTTTTTAGCTTTGAGGATAAATAAATCATTGGCTGCTTCCCTCCAACCCTGAGTAAAGAAAGTCAACACAACGGGAAGTGACAACAAAACAGCTCTGGGGTCTGTCACCTGTGTTTTTATGACGGCTAGTTCTTGAAAGGGAAAAATGTCATCATCTCCGGGCAATAAGGAATAAAGAAACACATACATACAGCAGATTGTGGACATAGAGAACAGCAGAAAGAGCAAATACGAAGAAAAAATAGTGAAGCAAAAACAGAACTTGGCAACTACCATACAAAGGCAGGTACTGTATTTATATAAAGTACCACCATACCCACCATACAACCACCCACCATACCCCCCTCCATACCCCCCCTCCCCCTACAACCACCCACCATACTCCTTCTTACAACCACCCACCATACTCCACCATACAACCACCCACCATACCCCCCATACAACCACCCACCATACCCCCCCCTACAACCACCCACCATACTCCCCCCCCCTACAACCACCCACCATACTCCCCCCTACAACCACCCACCATACTCCCCCCTACAACCACCCACCATACTCCCCCCTACAACCACCCACCATACACCCCCCTATAACCACCCACCATACTCCCTCCTACAACCACCCACCATACTCCCCCCTACAACCACCCACCATACTCCCCCTCCCCCTACAACCACCCATCATATCCCCCAACAACCACCCACACCAAGGGGAGGGGGTACACAGGATGGGATGGGGGGGGGACACAGGATGGGATGGGGGGGGGGCAGGATGGGATGGGGGGGACACACAGAATGGGATGGGGAGGACACACAGAATGGGATGGGGGGGGGGCACGGGATGGGGGGGGACACAGGATGGGATGGGGGGGGACACATGGAGGGAGTAGATACACTTGAGGGGAGGGGGACACATGAGGGGAGGGGGTGACACACAGGGGGGGGGGGCGCCGCACCACACACGTTATATTCAAATACCATAAATACAATACCGTTCACCGCGCAAAACTCCATGTCAATCATGCCCTTTCAACTTGACAATATTGGTAATCGTTAATGGAATAAAAATTCAGTGGTGGTTCAGATAATTTCCAAAACTATCTATCCATCGACCAGGGCTAGAAAAGTATAAAACCTGTATACAGTAACCAATGGAGTATCACCAGCATTTAGTGTATATATCAATTCCTATCAAAAGAAAAGGAGCGAAAAACATCAATATCACATTACTTTCCATCTTCAAGTAGAACCTTTATGTATTATAATTGTCTGTATGAACTGTGACGTCATTGGAGAATAAGAGGGTTTACTGATTCCTGCTATGATTACAAAATAAATAAATGAAATGAAAATAAAAATGACTATCTCAGTTTAGGTGGTGTTTTGTGGAACAGTTAAGGACCCTGTGAATGTGTATGGGAATAGTAGGCTTCTGATTCCTTCTATCTATGCCACGAAACACGCTCCTTCCATATAGATGATGTTTCGTGGTAATATTAGAAGGACTCATTTACCTCCAATTACCTGACTACATCACAGGCTCCCTTAAGAGGAATCACAACCCTCCCATTCCCCGACAATATTATCACGGTCCTTCTAATTCATCTTCATAACACTGCCTGCCATGGAGAAGCAATACCACCTTCACTCTAACCCATGACATAATTATCACTTTTACATGTTTTTATCTGTACGGATTGCGACACACGATTTAATTCACCCATCAGAAGCCAACTACGCGAAAGATCTCATGAATTCACCATAAAAAATAAGGAAGATTTATATGTTGTCAAAATACTCATTGGTTTTTTTTAGCCACCAAAAAGAAATAATTATACTCATATGTGAATGAATTTGTAACCCATCCCAAAGAGGTTGTGAAAATCTACGGACACAACCACCAATATTTCACCACTATTCTAACCATTAAAAATTACTGGATCCTCCAAATCTTATCACTTGTTACCAGTCACGAGGTTCACATTCATTAACAGTTTCGTAACAGTCTACAACATAACATTTTGCTAACAAAGAATAACAGACATGCAAACAAAGACAAATATATAAACACACCAAACAAACAAACCTAACTTCCTGGTATAGATAATTACAAGCACTCATGCATGATAATTTTCTTGTGTGGCTGGACTCAGGAACCTCAGCCGTCACACGCACCTTCACTCTGCAACCCATTGAAGTCTGGTCATAATCGTTCCCTTCAGCCTCAGGTCATCACTATCATTATGACGTATAGGGATCGTGTTGACTCTCCACTGCAGGACATTCCCCCGTATTCTTAGTCAGGGTTCGAGGAGGGAGGGGAGGGAGTGGGTGGGGGTTGATGATGATAAATGATGATAATGATGAGTACGATTATTATTTATAGAGTGGAGGTGAATGTGGAAAAGTTCTGTGTACATTGGAGTGCCTATGTTTACAATTACTGTCTGTTTGTCTGTCTGCTATGTGTGTTTTGTCCTTTCACGTCACCAAGAATTATTTCAACGTCAAGCAAATACATTATGAATTATAGTTAAAACACAATACTTTCATGGCTTTCTGTCTATCTGTCTGTCTGTCTGTCTGTGTCCTGAGGAAAATTCGGGCAGTAGATAAAAATTAGATTCACTTTTGCAGCGGGTAATGGATGGCAGAGTAAATAAAAACATGAACGCTTTTACTGTACATGAATCAGTGAACACAGCACCTGACCAAAATGGCCATTACTGATATAAAACATATTCGCTCGACATTAAACCCTACACGACCTGCACTTTTATAATGAACACACTAAAAAATAATACTTCTACAAGACCTGCATAATTAAACTGAGCTCCAGATATCTAATTCGAGGCCATTAGATTAAAAGTCTCCCACAGACAACAACACAACAAATATAAAGCCATGCCGGGTATATATATATTATTCTATATACATTTTTATGTGTTATTCTTATATGCAGCGACGATAAATATTGATGAGGAATTAAGCAGAATGATAATGGGAAAAATAGGACAGAAATTACTACCTGTGTATAGCTATAATAATTGTTTATGGTACAGTATTATTCTTGCATGCAGCGACGATAAAGGATGATGAGGAAGGCAGGATAATGACAAGAAAAAGGACTGGTGATTTCTAAACACATCCTCAGCACAAAACACGAGTCACCTTACCATCAGTTTGAGTGACGTGGAAAATAACTTCAAAGGAATAAAAATTAGAGCTTGAGTCCCGTGCCTAGCCTAGCGTGCGGTCATGTCTCCAAGCACTTGCCTTGTTGCGTGTTTGTAATTTTCCAGACCTCATTCGTTGTGTTGTCATGCGTGCGCGTGCCTGTCTCTGTTTGCAAACTGCTCGTGTGTGTGTGGGTGTGTTTTATACAAGCCAGAACCAGGGTACAATTATGAGTGAAAATGTGAGGGTACTGTCCATGTAGGAAAGAGTTGCTGAATATTTGCGTAATCTCTGCATTGCTATCGCTTTCATGATGTTGCATCTTGTAGCAGAAAGAGAGCCTGGGATAAGAGATCTATGATCTCCAAACGAGAAAGTTCAGTTCTGAGACATATTCCAGCAGAATGAAACTGGAGACTATGAGAAGGTTTTCGTGAAAAAATACCCATTTTGTCTCAGTTCCACGTTTCCCTATAATATTTCACTATATTTTTCTCCTGCCAAATCTCCCTACCATGTCTCACCCCCATGTCTCTTTACCATGTCTCACTACCTTGTTTTCTTGCCATATCTCCCCACCATGTCTCCTCGCGATGTCTGTTGGCTCAGTCTAATTACCATGTCTTCCTAATATCTACTATGGCTTCCTACTACGCCATTTTACCTTGACTTGGTATCGTGTTTGGTAACCTCGTCTCCTCCTGCCGTGTCCTTATCAAGGTGACACTGAGCCCGTCATCTGGGGACAAGAATCAGTTATCACTACACGTCCTCGCCTCGAGATCTCTGGGACTCGCGGGATTTACCTTTATTCCGACAACCAAAGTCACTAACAGTTAGCAACCATTAACTCAACGCGATTGAAAGCTCTGAAAATTATTGCTATAATTTCAGTGAGAACTAGTATGAAGCCCAGAGGGATTATTTTACACGAAGATAAGAATGGGAATGGCTGAAAAAAAGTTAAGTAGAAGAAAAGGAGAAGATCATTTTATAGGGAAATTATGCTTTGGGTAAAGGGCATGAAACATCTGGAAATCCACCTGAAAGAAGGATGGAATTTAAAGAGATAAAGTAAACACACAGATCTTCAAACTGCATCTGCATTAATAATTCAGTGAAAATCCCATCAATCGCCTTTCACAGGTAAGATCAGTGCTCAGTCGACCATCACCTGCTCTTTCACGGCTATATATAGAAGTCAGTGTCAGATGTACGCAATTTAACACTTTACTACCACCTTCACTATAAGAGGCACAGTGTTGCCAGCCACAGTCAATCAGTAATATACAACACTAAAAAAACCCAACAATGAACAGAAACAAGAAAATAATGTCACAGTTAGTCACGAAAATGTTCCAAACCCCAGATGATCACTTGCGTGTTTCATTCTCTTCTGTCTGTTTGTCTGTCCTTTTATTGTCCATTCTGTCTGTCCTTTTATTGTCCCTTCTGTCTGTTGTCTGTCCTTTTATTGTCCCTTCTGCCTGTTTGTCTGTCCTTTTATAAAACCTTCTGTCTGTTTGTCTGTCCTTTTATTGTCCCTTCTGTCTGTTTGTCTGTCCTTTTATAGTCCCTTCTGCCTGTTTGTCTGTCTTTTTATAATCCCTTCTGTTTGTATGTCTGTCTGTCAATCTGTCTTCTGCGTCCCATTCAGTGTGTCGTCGTAACTCGTACATCATTATTAATCCGACCATGAACATGTTAACGTATATCTTGGTTCATGTGGCCTCGTTTATTGGGTTTCCATATGGGAGATAATAAACAGCCCGCCGCCCCTCTGATGGATTCCACACCAACACCCGGTACAGTCGCGGCACATAGTCCTTGATCAGGGTATAAGGAGAGGTCTGTGCAAGGATTATGTGCCGCGACTGTACATCATGAAGCTCACTAAGAACTGACTGGACAACAAAACTTAATTCATAACTGTGTAAGGACTTCGCAGCAACAGATCGAAACTCCCAGGGTTAATATAACTTATGGAGTTGTTTGAGATAAGATAATGCGTGAAACAGATCCCTAATTGTACAGGTCCCAAGATGTAAAGGCAAGGAAAATTATTTGTCCTCAGGAACACATTATTAGGGGAAAAATAAAAAAAAGGGACAATGACCTATAATGACTGAATGAGATTTTATGACAAGGCGCCAACCAGGGACTTCCCAACTCTGAAAAACTACACACGAGTTAAGGGGAGAGTCTATTGTTGGTGAATTGGTAGGTCTCTGATTCCTCCAAACTATACCATGAAACAGATCCCCTATTGGTAACATTTAGGTCGTCTGTTTCGTGGCATAATTAGGAGGAACCAGTAGCCTTCCAATTTACCAAAAGAGAATCTCCTCTTAAGTTATGGGGTGAATAAATAGCATGTCCTTGGGAACAGCAGATCCTCACCAATAAATCCCATCCCGAGCCTCGTGGCCATTGGACGTAATTGATAAGGTTCCCATCGTGAATATTCCTCTTATTTATGTGTAACTACAATCGACAGTTCCTTGATGTTCTGCTTTTTATCTCTATTATCAACGGAGTTTAACACTCCAAACTAATAATGTGTGGATGAGTCCATGACATCTTTCTTATCGAGTATTTTCTTTCCAGTGGTCAGTTCTCACTAACATATTTTATCGTGGTAATAATTATAACGTAAATCTTATAATTGACAGTTCCACCTATATCACACTGTATCAGCAATGTCCAAGTTGTCGACAGTATCATACCTCCCTTAATTAACCCATGAAAAAAAAAAAAAATCCAGGCTTTTTTCTTTTGTAATTTAAGACATTTTAACCTCTCGCGCACGGCAGATTCATTTGTACGTTATGAGAATCATCTCAAGCATAGATAATTTTCCGTCAGCAAGGATTCGAACACGTGAATCGCTGTAGTTGACTCCTAGGTCTCCGTCCCATCACCAGGTCCAAACATTATATTCACAATCATATGTATTCGGATATAATAAACCATACTTGATATTCTTCCTAATCCTTTGTTTGTTCTTCATATCTAAGGCTGAATGGCCTCATGATTTCATTTCATATGAGGTTATACCTCCTCTAATATTCGAGGTCACTGGTCGCCAAGATTAGAACCTGAATATGAGGCGCCTCGTCAATGACTAAGTGTGTCAACACTCTTACCACTGAGTCCCTACGGATGCTTTTAACATTGAAAAAGTCTGTTATGTGATCGCAGTTCATTATATTGAAATGGCTTCTGTTTTATCCTATTCTCATTTGGATAACATAAAGGTCTCTGTTTGCCCTCACAGCCCAAATACCTACTACCTCTCCGTGCTTCCCATCCTGTTGGCTTAATAATTTCACCTCCCAGATCAAAGTCGAGCTTTTGTGCAATTGCCCTCATGTTGAAACTGATTCGGTGTAGTCCTGAAGGGGTGGGATGTGATACTGGCAGCGAACTGGAGGCTACAGATTCCCACAGATTATGCAAATTACCACGATTGATTTTAATATTAGGCTGCATATATTGTTGCAAAGATATGAGGAATTGGTAGCCTCTAATTCACCGACAGTATTGACAGGCCCCTCTTAATTAAAGTGGAATGACTCACTTCAGCATCAAGGAAGTTACAACAAACATCCCTTCTTCTCGTGATTTTCTAACATTATGTTTTTAAGATGTGTGGTATAAGTTAGTTAAGAATAGAAAGAAAGATGAAATACCAAATAGCTGTTAAGTCAGGATAGTTAATTAGTTGGTGAAGAGGAAGATAGTATAGAAGAAAAAAAATATAGTTTATAAATCGATGAAGAGAAAGGTCATATATAGTATAGTTAAATCAGGATTCAGTAATTAATTAGTTGGTGAAAAGAGGAAGATGGTACGTATAGGGGCAGGGAAGGTATAGGTGTGTGGAGTGGAGTCTGAGATGAGTCGTGTCTCTTTCAATACTTCCCCTCATCCCTTCTCCTCGTGGTCATCCCCTTCACAGACCCCTCTTTGTTTATATCCAACTACATACTTTTAACCTTGGCTCACTCGCTTCTTTCCCCACTCCTTCTCTGGCTGTTTGTATGTCTTTCTGTCTATGAGTGTCTGTGTATGCCTCCTTGTCAGTTTCGTTGCCTGTCTGTCTGTCTGTCTGTCTGTCTGTATCAGTGTGGCTTCTTTTCTGTCTCTCTACTTTCACCTTCCAACTTAACATCACCATCACCACTACCCCCATTTTTCAATCTCCTTCCATTCTGCACCACCACCACCAACACCATCATCACTCCACCTCTTTCCACCACCAACACCATCATCAGCACTCCACCTCCTTCCACCACCACCACCATCATCACTCCACCTCCTTCCACCACCACCACCACCATCATCACTCCACCTTCTTCCACCACCACCAACACCATCATCACTCCACCTCCTTTCACCACCACCAACACCATCAGCACTCCACCTCCTTCCACCACCAACCCTCCACCTCCTTCCATCCTCCACCAGCACCACCTACCTCCCACCTAACATGTAACTAATCAGCTTACCTGGCAGGTGGAGGGATCAGGCCGGGATGTTCCAGGTGACGAGACAGGTGGGAATTCAAATGAGTGCAGCACGGGACACAACATCGCATTACCTCCCTCGTCTCCTTCATATGTGTGTGTGTGTGTTTGTGTGTGTGTGACCCTACCTTCCTCATCTGCTTCATAATGTGTGTGTGTGTGTGTGTGTGTGTGTGTGTGTGTGTGTGACCCTACCTCCCTCGTCTCCTTCATGTGTGTGTGTGTGTGTGTGTGTGTGTGTGTGTGTGTGTGACCCTACCTTCCTCATCTGCTTCATAATGTGTAGGTGTGTGTGTGTGTGTGTGTGTGTGTGTGTGTGTGACCCTACCTTCCTCATCTGCTTCATAATGTGTGTGTAGGTGTGTGTCTGTGTGATCCAAACCCCCCGTACTCTTACTCCTTCCTGTTCATATTCTATCCCCTCATTTTATATATATACCTCATTCGTCTGCTTTTCTGTCTAGTCTGTCTGTCTGTCTGTCTCGACCATGCAACTTCGGCCCATCTCATCCTTCCCCTCTATCTGCATTACTCTCCCAAACCCGTTTCACTTTACCTCACTTACTTTACACCACCCAACAACTTGTACAAGTCTCCAACATTACCCACCATTCTTCCTTCAAACCATCCACCTCCCTTTCCTCTATCATGCACCTTCCTTCCTTCCTTTCTTCCTCCAACCACCTCCTTCCCTCTATCCCACACACATGCACCCAACCCAACTACCTTACTCGTACCCCAACCCACCCCCCTCCCCCCCCGACCCAACACAACCCCCAAGCATAATCTACTAGTGTTCCTTTTTCTTTCGTCGGGGGAAAATGCATTACGGCCTACAATTTTGCGTCCGGGCTTACCATTGTGAAAAATAAGACTCTTTATTGTCTATTCGGAAAACTGCAAAAAGGGAGATTATGAGAGATTAACGCCTGTTTATGTGCGGGGTCGCGGCGTGAACACTGATGGTTTCCTGTCCGCAATTTTGTTTGATGAGAGAAAACAAATTGGAAAAAATAACAAACTTGTGATTATGTTATCATGATTATTACTGTAGTCTACGTGTGTATGTTCAACAACGGACTTAGTACACACACACTCAAAGAAAATCATACGCAATTCACATATTATTGCGCCATCTACAGCAGTTTTAAACACAAAAGTAAAAACACAAGGGAATACTTACAAACAAAATGGGTATAACTCATGTCATAATTATCCGTCTACCTTTTTGTTACTGACTACAATATAAAATTAAAATAAATAAGGCTTAGCTTACTCTTCACACAATAATATTTTTAACAATAAATATTTTTTAGAAAAACATGAAATGTTGGAGAGGCTGGTTTGTGGCGAGAAGTTAGAGACCAACACAACATTAGCCTCGCCTAGTACCAAAACAGGCTTTTTCCGGCTTACGAATACTGTGAAACATGTGGCTTAGCATGTGTTTTTTTCCTCTTCAAACAAAGAGTATATTATCAGGAATGAAAGCAGTATCTAACCAAAATATAAATTATGTGCCAGACTGACGTGCTGTATTTCCTCACATAATATTTTCCTAAGATAAAAACAAAATAAAATGTGGAAAATATATACTTCGCGCATCTTCTCACGAACTTTTCCAATATATAAATAACGAACATAACATCCTTTTAACTCTAAGCTCCTCACTGCATTACATAAACAAACAATTACAGTCTTACCAAATACGATGCATTTCTCACCATACATGGACGAATGAATGGCTCGTTCCTTGACCATATGAAGGCTTGTTGGACACTTGCCATAACTACGCTTTGTTTGTCATATACGGATGTAGTAGCTGGTACGCGACTTGTTTTGCAGACCACCAACACCACGCGTAATACGTTTAGTGGCATTCAACATTATGAAAGATTATTATTTGTTGTTTCATGAGAGAGAGGGACGGGAAAAATGTATAACGTACGTGTGAGAGAGAGAGAGAGAGAGAGAGAGAGAGAGAGAGAGAGAGAGAGAGAGAGAGAGAGAGAGAGAGAGAGAGAGAGAGAGAGAGAGAGAGAGAGAGAGAGAGAGAGAGAGAGAGAGAGAGAGAGAGAGAGAGAGAGAGAGAGAGAGAGAGAGAGAGACAGAGACAGAGACAGAGACAGAGACAGAGACAGAGACAGAGACAGAGACAGAGACAGAGACAGAGACAGAGACAGAGACAGAGACAGAGAGAGAGAGAGAGAGAGAGAGAGAGAGAGAGAGAGAGAGAGAGAGAGAGAGAGACTACACTACATTTTACGTAATTGTAGTACTTTCCCCTGGGAGACACCAGAGGGAAGGGAGGGAGGGAGGGTAGAACTCGAACGAAAAGAGCGAGAGAGAGAGAAAAAAAAAAGAGTAAACATACCATTTTATTTCTTTCCTTTACAAGTTTACAGTGTGTAATTCCCTGAGAAGGAACAAAAATAGGAAAACGTATCACTTTATATATTTCCTCTGTCGACTTGGTAATACAGGCCAGGTAATTTTGGACATGCACGCCCAACGAATAATTTAGGTCGGCTGGGGAGGCTAGATACATACATACAATGCCCTTGTGGCTGTGGTAGACGTGTTGTGTGAGATGCCACCAGATATGTTGCTGTGTTGTGTTGTGTTGTGCCACCAGATAAGTTGCTGTGTTGTGTTGTATTGTGTTGTGCCACCAGACATGTTGCTGTGTTGTGTTGTATTGTGCCACCAAATATGTTGCTGTGTTGTGTTGTGTTGTGTTGTGCCACCAGACATGTTGCTGTGTTGTGTTGTATTGTGCCACCAAATATGTTGCTGTGTTGTGTTGTGTTGTGTTGTGCCACCAGACATGTTGCTGTGTTGTGTTGTATTGTGCCACCGTACATGTTGCTGTGTTGTGTTGTGTTGTGCCACCAGACATTTTGCTGTGTTATGTTGTGTTGTGCCACCAGATATGTTGCTGTGTTGTGTTGTGTTGTGTTGTGCCACCAGATTAGCAAGGTAAAGTATACTAAACATTTACATAAATATGATATTTGCTTTAATTTTCAATAACCTTCCGGAAGCAACTCACAATATGCACTCTATTTTTTTTTTTTTTTTTTTTTTCATAGTCACTAAGGTTGTGTCGGTGGGGGTGGTTGGTGGGCAGTGAAGGTGTTTAGGAATGCCGGTGATCATAGGTAAGGGATGGAGGCTAGACGAGGCGGAATGATAAATATGCAGGAAAGAAATGCAGTGCGATACAATAATGCCATAATATTACCAGGAAGCTAAGACCATGTGGCACTATATCACAATAAAAAGACCGTCTGAGTATTGGAAAGAAAATATATGACAGCACATTAGCTAGGGTTATATCATGCCACCAGAGGAGTAAGAGAAAAGAATGACAACTAACTAATAACTCCCAGGGAAGAATAGTAGGAAAAGGGAGGGTAATCATAGAGTAGAAATTTATTAACTCTAGATCGAAGGGGCATCATAAACCCATTAATGTATGTGTTGCCTACATCTCTTGCCCTCTGTATATGTGTGTATGGTTCAGACACGAAAGAGTGAGAAGGACTTGGGGGAGAGTGGATTCTAGGGAGGAAGGAAGTTGAAAGGTCACAGATGTTAAGTGAAGGACAAGGGAAGGTTATAAGAGTGTAGTTGGCTTGCTGTGCCACCTTCTATCATGTATGTATGTATGTATGTATGTATCTCTAAAACTTCTTTCTTTGCCACATGAAGTATTATATATAGACTTTAAGAAGGTAGCCAAGTAGAGTGTTGGTATATCTGGCTGGAGTAAGTGGTTCCTCCATAATTATTCCAAGCAACAGGACATCATCATCATTATTGTTTCTATGGTCCTGTTTCTCGGCATACCCTACTTTAGACTTTAGAGGAATCAATGCTCTCCAATATACCAGTAGTGTATTACCCCGTTATTTAAGGAGGAGATTCGTGTTGGTGAATTGGAGGACTACTGATTCCATTACACCATGCCAGGAAACAAGACCAGATTAGCATAGATAATGGTGTCCTGTTGATTGGAATAATTTGGAGGAATCAGTTGCTCCAGATTTACCAACGCTATACTTCTCCCTCAACAGAGTGTCGTACTGAGATTACAGTGTGACAAAGAGTGAGTGACCTGATTGTAAACTTGATATCATAATGCCGCTTCAACTAGTTCCCTTTGCGTATATAAACGGAATTAATACGAACTATCAACAATGTATTCTGTCTCACTTTTTCCTTTCAGACGTCAAGAGCAACAACTGGTTATGGTATACAATATATGCATGTGTGTTTAAGCTCTTCATCAACTAGTCTTTACACATAACAAATCCGTGTTTCGTAACCAGAACTGAAGCAACATCTGGTGGTGTTCGTTGGTATTATAATCGTATTTTTCAACATCCGAAACACGACCATCGGGTAGAATAACTGAGACAATACCATTTTACTCTTATGAACCGAGATATTGTTTGTGGTTTTGTATGTAAATTCGTAAGGCCTATTAATGTGTTCAGTATAATATAAATACCAACCTACTAAACCTGACAGTTTCAACAATATTGTAGCCCCAAAGAATCACACAATACCGGGGGGAAACTTGGTCAATAGTATAGTCATTTGGTTTGGACTTGGAATGTTGCCCTTTATGCTTGGGAATGTATACTACTGTGCCACCCCACATACCAGACACTACACCACCACTACCACCACTAGAAGAGGGGGTGGGGGAGAGGGAAGGTGGGGGAGAGGGAAGGTGGGGGAGAGGGAAGGTGGGGGAGAGAGAAGGGGGGGGGGAGGAAGGTAGGTGACGTCATCCTCCCTTCTCCGCCTAATAGGGACACAAGTGACTCCTCGCTGTCTGTATCTTCAATCCTGTCATACTTTTCCCATCAGTATTTTTATAAAGAAGTTTAATAAATAAATATGATCACCGTTTATATTATGTCTGTCATGGTAAGAAAGAAAACAACAACAACGATATTACTAATAATATTATAGCTATTACTGTATTAAAATCTGAAGAAATCAACACCGTCATCTCACTTATCATTACTATATAGTTTTGCTTTTCGATACATAGTTTGTCTTTGTATACCAATAGGTGTAGCACCGTGAAAGCAAGCACGTAGACTGACACACCATGACGTCTGCACCAAACATACATGGACATTTAGCTGAGGGAGAGAGAACCAGTCCTAGTCGCAGCGATGGTTTGCAAAGTTCCCAAATTTCTAACGGTATAGGGAGAGGTGTTCTCTGGTCTTCAATTGCTCTGCCTCTGTGTGCTCTGTTTCCTTTTCATAACAAGGATACGATGACTTTCTGTAACATTCATACATACCATAACCTAAAATAAATAACTTAACGTAAAATACAACTATGGCTAATCTTGAAACAAACACCATATCCCTGTGCCATGATAGCCTTTGGAGTACCGCTGATGGGTGTTGTTCTGCTTGGTAAGACATTGTACCTACGTGTGCATCGGCATTTATGTAACAATATTAAACGTCGACTATCCCTTTATCTATCTATGCCGCCCTAAAACAACCCGTTCTCTTACTACTACTACTATTCTTCATTCACCTTATTCAAAACAACAACTGCCGGCCTCATCTCTGACTTTCTCTTACTAAGACTACACCTGCGAGTACAAACAACCCACAACGCACAGGCCGGCGAGTGCTGGCAGTCTGGCAGGAAGGGTGTTAGGGTGATGTGATGGCAACTGTGAAGGCAAGGGCTGTTGTTGTTCCCGCCGAATCTTAGGCTACTTGAGAAGTTGCCAAAGAAATTCAAACTTTTGTTTTGTAGTTGTTTATTGTAAGTACTGTTGATAAATATTCATACTACTCTTCTATCATTAGTAATCAATAATTGTTTAAAAAGAAAAATCAGCAGGAGAATGACACAATTTACCTGCCACCGAGTTTCGAAACCAGCGATATTTGGCGTGTTATTGTCACTCCTTGTAACACTGCTGTTTGACATTGACCTTGGTGGCGACGGTCATTACCCACAACTCGTACGGTTGGCAGCCAAGAGGTATACAGGGTCTATCAAAGGTCTCGTATTTTCCACGTCTGACTGTGATTCTTATTGTGCAGGTTCGCAGATTCTTGATGCAGTTCTCACTTTTCATTGACTATTAGTCCAGGGGTTCATAGACTTTGGTAGTATTTATACCTAATCGCAGCGTTGTGAATATCAAAGCTTTCCAAGTAACATAACTTTTGACAACGTCTGTACACTCACGAAAAGTAATTCTTATTTTCATTCCCTTCAGTAACACTTAACTACAACTGTCCATATAATTCACATATGGTTGTAGATAAAACTGTATGCATCGTAATATTACAGTGTTCATATAACAAACACATTAATACAAGCCATTGCCAAGTTTCAAGAGCCCTGCATCACCACATTTTTTAGATAGTGTAGAGTGGAACAGTCACCGACACAAGTTTGTTTACCTTCGCCGGCTGTACTCCTGTACTTCATGACTAAAGTGTATGGGTCAACACTTAATTACAAAATGTGTCCATAATTGTTCATGCTTTTGGTCAATACAAATACACATTCGGTCAAAGCTGTATTATAACATTTTGAGCTTGTTGTATTTCGATAACTTTAGCCCAAGACTGTAGGTAGGCGCCAAGTTTCCTAACGTACTGATGTCAATTTTGCTCTTATTATGAGGAGATTAGAGTATATATAGACGTTTGTAAAGAATTTTGTAGAAAAAACGAATACATATTAATGATTTCCTTGCACACACACCGTTACTGCCAATTCTACTACTCCTAAATATATTCAACAACTTTGGAAAATTAATGCATTGGCCACAAAAATGGTCAATGGGCAACTGGTCCATCCCCGGCAGCTGGAGGAAGGGCGTCAGCACGTACTAAGGCTTGCGTAACTCTACAAACATGCTGCCAGTTCCTTCATCTGTGCAACATCTAGTGCTTTAAAATGTTCTATATGGTATTGTATGACCGAAATTCTTACGGCTGCTCGAATATTTTATAAGGCTTTAAATAATAATAATAATAATAATAATAATACTCATAATAACAGTAGTAGCTTGTACAGTTTGGTTCATAGTGAGGTGAAGTAAGCATCTCGGTTAGGCTACATAGTATTACAAAAATTTAATGTAAAAAGACACACCGTCAAACACGATGTTATCAGCCGGATTGTATCTTCCTTATCAAGTCATTAGTTAATATACACATTTCCAAAGTTTACTACTGAGTGAAAATATACTCTTGCGAAATGTGCTATTGATAAAGGACATTAGTTATTATCGACTGCTATTAAAAAATGTATTTTTTTTCTAGATAAGACTACATATACATCAGTTACTATCACATTTACAGGGTGTCCATAAATTTCTGAACAACTTTACGTGTTCATGCAATACAATTTGTTCAGATTATTTATGGACACCCTGTATAACGTAAGAGTGTTAAGTTGAACAGGATATGGTGCCGGTGGAAACCTTTCATGCACAGAAAACGTGGCTCACATGTTTAGGAGGAACTTCTTAAATTTGGGAGACTGTTCGAAACTTTTTGGGATAGTAATCTGTCCACTACTGGTGCAGGTTCGAGTCCCATTTCGGATAGTTTTTTTCAGCTGGTAATTTATATATCCTTACCCTCCCTCTTTCCGTGACCAATGGCATTTCATGATAACATATAATTATTACCCATTTGCCACCAATAAAAATACTAGTTCTGTGTATTGGTGGTAAACTGGAATCTATGTGAACCTTGTGTCTACCTGTACATACTTAGACAAACAATGACAATGGAGCGATTTACAAACACGGAGGAAAGGGAGGTGCGTGGACTAAATTGGTTTGAAAAAAGTAGGTCTGCCGAATGTGAAGCCCATATATTAAAAAAAAAAAAAAAAAAAAAAAAAAATCACACACATACACACACACCACTTGGCTCCCCTCACGCTGGAAACGGTAATGGGTCGGAATATGAGGACAAGCAAAAGTGCATGTTCATTCATACACACACACACAAACACACACACACACAAACACATACTCTCTCTCTCTCTCTCTCTCTCTCTCTCTCTCTCTCAACACACACATTCGACCGCGTGTGTACTAAGCAACACACACAACACACACACACACAAAACCTCAGTAAAATATCCCTTTCACCCAAGATTTTCTCCACCTCAAGGCTAATATTTTACTCCTCAGCCACGATTTCCCTTCCACTCCTGCCTGACCTATCCATGCCTTCATATTCCAGACCTCTTAGTCAATTTTACTCACCATTACGATTATCTGAAGGGCCTTGTGATATGTCAGTGAATTGGATGCTAATAGTCCTGGTTCCACAAATGTTTACCTCTTCGAATCCCTCACACACGATAATTTCCCCCCCCCCTCCCTCCACTCACACTTTCCCTCCCTCTCCATTTCCCCACATATATCTCTTCAAATCCTATCCAATTTCCCTCAGTTCCCTTCCTCCCCCCTTTCCCTCTTTTTCCTGCTTCCACTTCCTCCCCCTTTCCTTCTTTCACTTCCTCCCACTTTCCTGTTTTCCCTTCCTTCTTCTATCCTTCTTTCCCTTCCACTTATCCTCTTCCTCCCTCAATCCTTCATTCCCTCCTCCTTTCCTTTCCTCCCTATCTCGCTCTTTTCTTTTTTCACTTCCTTCCTCTTCCCTTCCCTCCTCCTTTCCTTTCCTTCTTTTCTCCCTATTTCCTTTTTTCACTTCCTTCCTTCCTCCCTCTTCCCTTCCCTCCTCCCTCATTCCTTCTTTCATCTCCCCTTTTCCTCCCTACATCCTTCTTTCCCTTCCTCCCTCTTTTATACCCCCACCTTTTCGTAACCATTTATTTACCAAGGGGCTAAGCGTGTGTGCGGGGCGGGGGGCGGTAGAAGGGGGTTCGGGACGAGGGGGACGGTAGGCTGGTGGGCACCTGAAGGGAACGGAAGTCACGCTCAGTCAACACGGCACTCTCTGGCACTCAACTCCCCACGCCGCTTTACTGCCAAGGGTGAAAAACATCATCATAACTATTATTCCCGCGCCGCTCTCAGAATGAAATAAACAGATGGATATACACCAGTCCCTATTTTCTAAACCATCTTTTTATTTCATATATATTGTATTTTATTTTTTCACTCCGACTCCCACCCGACCCGACCCAGTCTGCCTCCCTCGAGACCCTCCATCCCTCTGCCTCCCTCATGCCTCCCCCCATCAGTCCATCCGTCCCCTCTCTAACTCCCTCCTGGCACACACACACACACACACACACAGGATTTAGCTGGCACACTCATACAAACACATTTTTCTATGTACTTTACCTCACCACCTACCCCTGCCCTCCTCCCAAAGCAAGAGCACACACACACACACACACACACACACACAGAATTAAACATTATTACAATTACACACGCATTGATATATCCCTTCTCAACACTTGCTATTCTCCCTGATTCCACCCTCATAGAAAAAGCACACACACACACACACAAACACGCACTTCCCCACACCAACCTCCTTCCCTCTCCCCCTCCCCACGCATTTCCCCACACCAACCTCCTTCCCTCCCCCCTGCATGGAGTGGGGGAGGGGGGAGTCCAGATACAACAGCAGCGTTTTATACTTTACACACATAAATGGAAAATATAATATCGCTGTGTGAATGTTAGTATGATTTACCGGGGACTTTTTGCGTGTGTTTGCGTGTGTGTGCCAGCCTGTGCGAGTTTTTTGCTTGTGCGTTAGGTTGGGTGTGTGTGTGTGTGAGTGGGTGTTTATTATGTTATTTTTCTCGATGTGTTTCCGTGTGTGAATATATATACAGTATACGTATCTGTGAATGTATGTAGTGTACGTAACTACATGAACAATTTCGTGTTTATATAAGAGCATCTGTGTGTACTTATGAGTGACAACGTGCTTATGAATGACTGTGTGTGTGTGTGTGTGTGTGTGTGTGTGTGTGTGTGTGTGTGTGTGTGTGGTTACATATTAATCTAAGTGTATTAGTCTACGAGTATTTATCTATGTGCTTGTGTGACCGTAGATATGTGTATGTGATTCTCTGATGAGACAAGACAACTAAAACAACAACTTCAACAACAATACATTACAAACAACAACAACATCATTCTACACCAACAACAACGTGTACGTATTACAACAACAAACACATTACAAAAAACAGGCTATAACAACAACAACGTTACATTCAACAACAAGCAAGCTTTTCCAGCAAGCTGCTTAATTTCTCGTTCCACCTGATGTTCGTGCCTGAATAATTAATACAAAGCTCCTTATGCCTTTTGGGCCCTAAGAACCAACACACATATTTTCACACATGTATAATACACCATTTCCCTACCTCACTGTATTTGTGTTACCAACGCCCCTGCTTCCCAACATAATTATATGCAGGTAAAAATATGTTCCAAAGACTCAACTCAACTCTACACACACACACACACACACACACACACACACACACACACACACACACACACACGTCCAGCTCTCCACAATTATTGCATTTAACAATCTACTTACATATTTCTATACGGGGTAGAGTTCCATGGCAATCTACTTATTTCTACCTGACAGTAAGGAAGTATAAATTACAGCTGGTATCACGCAGTTACAGGTTTGTATCTCATGAATGAAATCTCTAATATTATTAGTATCACCACGAAACCCCAATTCTGGCAAAAGATGAAACACACAATATTATTTGACATTTCAACACCCTGACAAGACAACCACCACCACCACCACCTTTAAGGGAAGAATATGTTTTGGGTATACATTGGAGTAACTTGATTCCTTCTACGTATGCCATGAAACAAGACCACATTAATAAAAATAATGGTAGCCTGTTGCTTGGAATAGTTTGGAGGATTCAGTTGCTCCAGATTTACCAACACTGTACCATCCCCTTAAGGTGGTAATTCTTTTTTGGTACATTGGAGTGCCTCGATTCCTCCAAAGTATGCTAGGAAACAGGACCAGAAGAGCAAAAATAATGGTGTTCCGTTGCTTGGAATAGTTTGGAGGAATCAGTTGCTCCAGATTTACCAACACTGTACTATCCTCTTAAGGCTCCACAGGGATGTCCTCTTACAGCCTAAACATTTTTTGTCATAAACCCCACAAGTACTTATATTTACCACCACACTATATAATAATAATAATAATTTGAATAGACAATATGATCACAGTATTGGAAGAGGAAGCATATTAACACCTTAACTATGATAAAAATGAACTGTGTATATTATATTAGAAGAGTATTAAAAGAGAAGCAGCAGCTGGTAGAGTCAAAAGGAGGCCAAAAAATATACGATTTATGCAGTATACTTGTGAAAATGAACTATACCTATACAAGACATAATAATCTCTCTCACACTCTCACTCTCTCTCTCTCTCTCTCTCTCTCTCTCTCTCTCTCTCTCTCTCTCTCACACAAACAGTCTGCCTTTCTCTTGACCTCAGATGCCGTCAATAACTTCTCCTCACCCAAATGGTCTCTTCATCTACATAATTACTCCTTCTACCTGCACCAGATGGTAACATTATAATATCCTTCCCTATATATAGACTACTAAAGGTTATTATGTGGCTCAGCAAACGCATATGTGGCGTCTTCAGTATCTCCTAATTGTATCTCCTAAGCACACACACACACACACACACACACACACACACACAGAAACATACCTATGCACCAACACAAACGCGACCTACACACACACACACACACACATGCACCTTTCAATATTTTACTTATCTGTTTTTTCCCCACATTTGCTTTTGTGTCGTAATATCAGTTCGTGGGAATCGTATTAGTGACCGAATTTTGAGTGATGTGCCAGAAAGATTTATCCAATATATCAAGTAATATTATTTCAGTGGCGAGTTTTTTTGGTGCCAAGATGTTTTTAGATTGGGAAAAATTAAGTCCTATATTTGCACATTATTTTCGGGTCAGTTATAACCAGTGAAGTAAAGAAATAAATTTATAAATATAAAAATAATACACACACTGTAAAAAAAAAAGGGGAAAATATTTACTGAATTATCTGTTGGCACTCGACCCACTCAACCACATCCAGCTGTCGAATTTTTACCAAGGAATTAACTGCTTCACCAAATCTAAGCACACACACACACACACACACACACACACACACACACACACACACACACACACACACACACACACACACACAGAAACATACCTATGCACCAACACAAACACGACCTACACACACACACACATGCACCTTTCAATATTTTACTTAGGGGATAACAATTTTTTTCGTTTTTTTGTTTTTATGTAGCTTGAATTACGAGTTTCGGTACCAATGTGAAACTGAAAAAAAGTATCTCCCACATCATGCATATCACTGGTGTAGAAAAGTTGGTTGTTTGGTCAGGGTGGACTAAGGCTTCCGACCCGGTGTTTGAATTCCAAAGTACCATCGGGGTCCCCAAGGCTGTATCTCACTGCTGACACGACCATTAATTACGTTAATCTTCACACGACAACTTCATCTTTCCATGTTCATTTAGACTCGATCCAATTGACTTTAATTGGCGGATTTATATGATTATTTTCAAATTAAAAGTAACAGATTG
>JAWQEG010006825.1:0-25000 GCA_033782935.1 Petrolisthes cinctipes | reverse complement strand
ATACTGGTTATTCAAGGCTGTTTTGATTACGCTATGCTACTTAAATTACAGTCCTAGCTAGGGATGAGGGAAAGTACAGTAAAAGGAGTAGATGGGAAGAAGCATAAAAAGGTAGGTAAAGGAGAGAACGGGAAGATGAAGTGGGAAACAGTAGGAAAGAATCACACATTGGGGAAGGAAAGAGAGAGATAGAGAGGGTGAGTCACACACAACCTCGGATATGTTATGTATGCATGTATGTATTTATTGCCTTCCGCAGTGACACCAGCACCACCACCACTACATCACACTCAAAATATACTGGTAGGCCCTATGTATGTTCTGTATTTCTAGCCCATAGCAATACTGTAGAAGGAGGGGAGGAAAATTAAGAAAATAGATGAATATGATAGTAGTAAGTATGGTAATGATGATGATAATAATAATAATAAGAAGAAGAATGGAAGGTACTGTACAAGCAGGAGAGAGAGAGAGAGAGAGAGAGAGAGAGAGAGGAGAGAGAGAGAGAGAGAGAGAGAGAGAGAGAGAGAGGAAAGCCTATCACCAAACCAGTTTCAGAACGTCAAGTAGAAAAACAGAAGAGTAGGCTGAACTTAGGCCTAGAAAACAAGGGGAAGGAAGGTATCTTGTATTACAGGTAGAACGTGCTATAAGAGAGAGAGAGAGAGAGAGAGAGAGAGAGAGAGAGAGAGAGAGAGAGAGAGAGAGAGAGAGAGAGAGAGAGGAGTGAGGGAGGGAAGGAAAGATGGGGGGATGAGAGGGATGGAAAGGGGGAAAGAGAGTGGAAGGTAACGGGGGTGAGGGAGGGAGGGAGGGAGGAGAGAGAGCAGAGTGAGTGAGTCCCTTTAAGTTGAGTGTGGATCCAGAAACAGTAGGCTACGGAGTCCAGGCTACGCAGGGCTACAGGTGGTGGGGGGGGGGGGGGGGAGCCTTGCCGTCCTAGCCTAAACGAGAGAGAGAGAGAGAGAGAGAGGAGGGGACCGGTACAGTAGAGATTAGAATGAGAGGGGAGGGGAGAGAAGCCGAGGGGAGAGAGGAGGGAGGGTAGGCCAGTTCCTCTCCCCCCCTACACCCCCACACACAGGGCCCCAGGCAAGGTGGTGTCCTTCTTAAGTTTCATCGCCCCCTCCTCCTTCCTCCTCACAGCTTGCTACTTCCTCCTACTTCTCTTCCTTCCTCCTTCTCTTCCTTTCCTCCTTCTCTTCCTTCCTCCTCTTCCTTTCCTCCTTCTCTTCCTTCCTCCTCTTCCTTAGCTATAGGGGATGGGGAAGGGAGAAGAGTGGGGGGGAGGGGGAAGACAATGTGAATAACCATAACCAAGAATGACCCAAGAGAAGTATAGCCCAATCCTAAATTTAATAATAATAATAATAATAATAAATAAATAAATACTCCTTTCTGTTTAATTAACCATGTGAAAATGTACCTATTCCCTTCTATATAAATAATATGACCTTAGATAAACTACGGTACCCTACATTATGGCATATAACTATTCTACTGACAGCTTGAGGAACTTCAACAACAAACAACTATTCTACTTTCCAACACTACTATAAGCCTAGGCCTACACTATAGCCTAACGGTAACTACCATATTATCATTACTATCACCTGACAGATTTTGGACTGTCACTATTTTGACCTATCCTCCTCTTTCATCCCTTCAATAATATGACCTTACACACTAATCCCCCCCCCCCTCACCGCCCTCCTTCCCTTCCCTCAGTTCAACACAACCTCAATCCCTCTCTCTCCTCCCCCTCCCTCTCCCCCAACCCAGAGACAGACAGTCAAGCGGAATCCCCGACCTTGTTCCCCCAACCCTTCCCTCCCCTCCTCTCCTCTCCTCTCCTCTATCACATCTCCCTCCCCCCTATACCACCTTCTCCTCCCCCATCCGTAGCTACATCTCCCCTCTCTCTTCACCCATGTCCCCCCTCCCCATTCCCATTCCCCCCAACACCTTGATATCATGGGTATAGATAGGGAAAAGGAAAAGTGTTAATAGGGAAGGTAGTAATGTGGGTGAAAATAAAGATATAAAATTGTAAATGCACAGTTTAAGAAGTTAGTGCATATATATATATTACAATGGAGTGTGAAGCGTTTGTGTGGAAATGTAACTAACTCTCTCTCTCTCTCTCTCTCTCTCTCTCTCTCTCTCTCTCTCTCTCTCTGTGTGTGTGTGCACCGTTGCCTGACAGTAAGTAAAGATGTTACTATGTCTGGTATCGTAGCCCCTAGGAAGGAAGGAGTGACAAGGGGGAATAAGTGTGTGTGTGTGTGTGTGTGTGTAGACAAGTGATAGTTGTGATTACTCTGGCGCCAACCACAGCACTCGTCTACACACACACACACACAACAACTACAGTGCAACTATATATATATATATCTATTGTATATAGGCTATGCAAGGTACACACTCACAAAACGGTGTAAATTAGGTTACATATGTTAACTATAGCCTAATGAGAGATGACTGTTTCTTGTGGCAGATACTGTCATGGTTTAGTCACACGAATGAAAAAAACATTCGCATCTCATTCACAACAACAAACACTAAACTATTCTCAAAGTTCACGTGACCATCATTATCCTATCAGAGAGATCTTTACACTGACATACATACATCCACACATCCACTGGCCTACACACCCAACGTCAACCACTAACTAACTGGGCTGACCTTTCACCGGTATTCAGAATGCATACAGTAGGCTATACCAGCTCACCGGTACAGTGGGTTAGGTATGCATAACTGGTATCCAATAACCTAGCCTACGTGAAGGTCATTTCCTGTTTCCGATTTTTATTTAGTATATTTGTTGATACATAAGTTATTGAGAGATTTGGTTATGTACGGTACTAAATTATTGCTTCCACTATTAGGCTACTACTATAATACTACTAGGTTATGTACGATACTAAATTATTGCTTCCACTATTAGGCTACTACTACTACTGTACTATTACTACTACCATAGCAGTACCTTATACGAGTGAACCCATACAATCTCACACACCACCTAGCCATCTCTCTCTCTCTCTCTCTCTCTCTCTCTCTCTCTCTCTCTCTCTCTCTCTCTCTCTCAATTAGTGTGAAGAAGATAGGCAGCAGGTAACAAAGATACTTAGAGCAAATATAGATACCGTACAATAATGAGAGAGAGAGAGAGAGAGAGAGAGAGAGAGAGAGAGAGAGAGAGAGAATAATGCGTAATGTTTCCTTCAAAGGATGTTATTCATCTTGCCCAACTAGGCTATATAGACTAAGATAACGTACCGTCGCAGTTTAACGTTCTGAACATCCGTCTCTGGTATGATGGTGAAATTTGATAATACTGTTTATTATTTATGCGACTGTAGTTTCCCATAAATATATATGTAAAAAAATGTGTCCCACTCATAACAAATATAAAAAAATATTACCAAAATTCACCGTCATACGAGAGAGCTATGTTGGTGTGTACCGTACAGAACTTTAGATCATCACTGTACATGACGTAATCCTTCGTCGGGGAATTCAAGGCGTCTTCTGAGGAAAGTATGTCGTAACTCCATAGGACCTCCACCTTCAGGAAACCAACAATCTTTCTAGCGGTATATATATACAAAGAATTCTGACCCTTTGTTTACATGTAACACTTTGACAAACTACGGATAGGATACCAGTGGCAAATAAGGAGAATATCGATATACAATTTAAGTAGTATTCCATTCTCCTTCCTCCTTTTCTTACTTCCCCCTTCTTCCATCCCACATAACCTAACCTAACCTGTTCCGTTCCCTCTCCCCTCCCGACCCGTTAGCCTAGGCCCTAGGCCACCCCCTCCACCTCCTCTACCACTCCTTCCAGGCACCAACCACTACAAAAACTATCCCACCCACACCACAGCTCTGACGTGGTGGTAGTAGTAGTAGTATGAGTAGTAATTATATTTGTTGTTGTGGTGGTGGTGGTAGTATTAGTAGTAGTAATAGGCCTATCAGTAGTAGTAGCAGCAGCAGTAGTGATGGTGATCATAATGTGTATCGCACGTTTTAATATCCTGTCGAAAATGCACCAATTCCCTTCTAAGAAAAGTTACTTTTAAATGTATGTTTTGCGAGCCGGTACATTCAAGTGTATGAGTTGCCCAATAGATTCAGAAAAAGCCAAGGAATCTAATGATGGAGGGGGTACATTTTCACCAGGTAAAGTTTGTAAACTACCACACCAGTGCTTCCTCCCTCCCTCCCTCCCTCTCACTCTCCTTCCTTCCTAACCGGTTCCTCCCTCAACCCTTTCCTGAAGCCACCGCCTCCTCCATCCCACACTTCTATTAACCCCCAATCCCCCTCTTCCCTAAGCATTACTACAATTCCACACTTCCGACCCCCATCCACCTTCCTCTCCATCCCACATTACATTACCCCTACCAACATCACATTATCCCCCCCCCCACCCACTTCCCCCCTTCCACATCTCCATCCCATACCACATTACCTTCATCTCCCTCTCCATTCCACACCATTCTAACCCTACCCCTCTCACCAACCACACCTCCCCTCTCTCCCTTACTTTCCTAGCCTACATGACTCCCACTCCTAGGTCACTCCACTCCTACCTCCTTTGCTGAGCGACCTTCTTTCTTCTTCCTCTCTCGTTCGGGTTTAGGCTACAGTACAGACAGGTCGTGGAGTACTCACACGCACGCACTCTCTCTCCCTATCCCCCTCTCTCTCTCTCTCTCTCTCTCTCTCTCTCTCTCTCTCTCTCTCTCTCTCTCTCTCTCTCTCATTAGGTTCTCCAAATACAGAAAAGTCCCCAAACAAAACGTCAACCTCTTATGGATCCTTCAAAATATTGGTTAGGGTCACTGCCAACAGTGTTTATGGAGGAAGTGACTGACAGACTGACACAAAGGGTAACTTAGGTATATATAATATTATAGAGGATGTTAATGCGGACTATCAACAATTTAGGTACTATTGAGATATTGGATGATCAATTTGGTGGCGTTTTAACACACACACAGAAGGGGGAGGGGAGAGGCTCCCTTTTAGCGAAAAAAAGTACTTGACATCAACACCATTAAAAATTTACATCGGCCCGACGTAAACAAAAACAAATCACTAAGCTGGCAACCTTGATTGGGGGGGGAGGGGGAAGAGGCGCCCCTGATCTCATCCCTTAAGGGTCAACAACACAACCACGTCCCAAATCGCCCCCTTTCCCCACCCCCACCCACACCTTCCCGCGTTCACTCATTCACTCACTCCAGCCCCGTGAATAATGTGTAGTAGTAGTAGTAGTAGTAGTAGTAGTAGTAGTAGTAGTAGTAGTAGTAGTTGTTGTTGTTGTTGTTGTTGTTGCAGAGAGATCAGATTTGATTTGACGACGCAAGAAGAACAGGCTGGGAAGACCCTATTATACATGACAAGGTAGAAGGTGACAGAACAGTGGGACAGCAAGCACGTATGAAATAGAAGGAAAGGAGGGACATTAGCCTATCAATTGAAGAACTGTAAGAAAGTCACTTGGGCCGATGGCACGCCAAAATCCCTATAGTATTGCCCACAACGCCGCTGGCAGCCCCGAGCTGGGGGTTGCCCCCCCCCCCCTATACAGGAGGAGAGAGCGAATTGCTGTAAATAGTAGTTGTTAATTAAGAGAGAGAGAGAGAGACTATCCCCGTCACTACCGTCCGTCTGTATGAGTGGGGTGTTGGTGGGAGACAAGGTGGGGAGGGTAGGGGTGAAGAATACTTTACAAGGTGAGCGGTGAGGGGAGAGAGGGGTGGTGAATGGCCCAGAATGGCGTAGTGATTGTGCCCCCCTTCCCTCCCTCTACTCCTTCCTTCCTTCCTTCAGCCTTCCCTCCCCTCCATGTTGCTTATATACATCTCTGTCTCTATCTCTCTCCACTATAGGCTAATCTAAACACACACACACTCATGTTGACACCCATCCTCCTCTCTATCTCATCCCCCTCAATATCCTTCCTTACCCATTCATCCCACACTCTGTATGACCTTCCTCCACACATCCCACCAATCCTCCCTCCTCCCCTCTCATCCCCTCCCCCATCATCCCACTACCCCCCAACACAAACACACACACACGCATCCAGTAACCAGCGTGGCATACTTTATCCCTCTATTTACGGATCTTTTAGCTTTTTTTGTGTTGATTGTGTTGTTGGTGGTGTGAGTGATTGTGTAGGTGGTATGAGTGATTGTGTAGGTGGTATGAGTGATTGTGTAGGTGGTATGAGTGATTGTGTTGATGGTGAGTTATTGTATTGGTGTGAGTGATTGACTTGGTGGTGTGAGTGATTGTTAATATTGTGAGTGATTGTATTGGTGATGTGAGTGATTGTGTTGGTGGTGCGAGTAATTCTAATGTTAGACTGCTTGCCTGCCCTTCGTTCATCCCAGAGTGAATGTGTTTAATTAAATAAAGGGATATCAATTCTTACTAACCAATTGAATGAAGACTGGGATGATGACAGGGCTGCTTGCTTGCCTGCTTGCTGATGGATGGATGGATTCACTGCCTTGCCAATCCAACTACAATTGACACGAACGATGACTCCCTTGCAATCCACCTCAACACGAACGAATGCAGACGTTAATAACTCCTTGTTGCGAATGGATGGATGCTGACATATACACAGTGCATCAACACATGTATATATATTATAATCTATTTCAGTATCCACAAGAGGCTATCGGATACTATTTATGCTACGCTTGCGAGATTGGTAGGCTACACACCAGCAACGATAGCTCCTCACACACACTATAATATTATTTTAATTCACACCACCAACAAGCCCGCAACACGCACTTCTTGCCACTCACTCAAAGCTCGCAGACCATTTCATCCAACAGGCCCACAGCATGGAAAAACAATTAAAGCAAAAAAAAAGTGCTACGATGATGAGTAATGCAACACTTCCTATCAACCTTCTCCAACCACGACTGAGAACCAACTGTACTCACTGGTCTGGCTCAGGGCTGGCTCCTCTCCTCACTACCCTCCCTTCACTAAGTCTCGCGCATGTCACCTACATTGATTTATTTTATCCTTCTCTCGCCGCTACGGGACACCTGCGCGCTCCAACCTAACTAGAGATCACCGCAAACGATCCTAATTCATCACCCAGTCCGGTCAAAGAAGCATCAGAAACTAGCCAAAGGAGTGTAAATGTATATGTTTTGGCGGTGCACGAGGTCCGTGGGAGTTAGTGTGTGGGGAGGGAAGCCCTGGTGTTGGGCGCCGCACTGTCCATGAATGTACGCGGTGGGGTTGACGTAACACACCACAATGTTTACCAGCACTTAGCCGGGTTCTATAATGTTTCACGCCCTGCTGTCCCACTGCATTTCGTCAGGGTTCTCCCCGTACTTGTTTGGTGGCCTTTTAACACAAAAAAGAGGCGAGTAGAGTGGCTGGCTGGCTGGCTCGCTGGCTGGCTGGCTGACAGGTGACTTTCGTAGTGGTAGGTTGTGGTTGATGTAGTGAATCGGACACGGATTTGTTTTGATTACATGGTGAATAATGGATATGGGTGCTGTATAGGCAGGCAAACATGTCTGTTCTCCACCCAATTGGTCTGCCCCGTTCCTTCCGAGATAAAATGTTCAGAACTCATCACTGTCAACCTTAAAATTAAATATCGTATTGGAATCCCCCCAACCCCATTCCCTCCCCTCTCCCCAAAACACTCCCTCCCTCACATCCCTACCCCCATTTCCACTTGCCTGCCTGCCTGACTGACTGGTTGGTGGGTGGAGGGAGGGATGGGGTGAGCTAGCTCCACAGTTCCCACCACCTCCTCCTCTCTTTCTCTCTTGCCACTCCTTCCACCCCTCCCTCTTCGTCTTTACTCTCATCCGCCCCTCTCCCTTTACTCTCTCGCTCCCCTCCAACACTCCCTCCTCTTCTTGCTTCATCCACCTCTCTCTTTCCGTTTGTGTGTGTGTGTGTCCCATTTTTCTTCCAGTCAGACGACGCCACGAAACATAACATACGAATTTAGGAAACTGCGGAAGGTCTGCTGGCCCAGTTTTGGACAGCTTCTGATTTAAACCCATCCTTTTGAGTACATGTATCTGTCCAGCCTATTTTTAAAGCCATTCAGTGTTTCTGGATTTACTACCTTCCTTGTAAGCCTGTTCGATTCATCCAAGTGGAATCGTCAGTATTGATGTTGTGTGGTACAGTTTGGGAATCTTCAGTAACCACGATGAAAGTAAATTTGAAGCCCCCTTGAGGTAGCCTATATCTTAGTGTTAAGTTATCTTTTTTTTCTAGTTTAGCTTTCTCATGGTGATTAGGTCTATGAAGAGTCGCGCAGTTTCTTTTACCCTCGTCCAAGGCAGTACCTTGGAAACCAATTCAATGGAGTCCGAACACACAGTGATGTCTACATTTTGGTCGATATTCTAGATATACTCGATGGAATGAAATATTACACTGATGAAATAGTGCGTCTCATATTACAGTAAAAAATATTCTGGCATGATGATGGTAGGCCTTTAGTAAACGTTTGCAAACACTGTATTCCTGAGACTCGCCAAGGGCCGTATTCAAGAACATTGTTTGGTGCATACAATGGTGTGGTACCGGTACGATGGTTCCATAGAAAAACAATAGAGCCATCGCACCAGTACCACACCATCGTCAGCACCACGGATGTTCTTGCATACGACCCTCGATAAGAGCAGTAAGGGCCCCACATGATATGATGACGTCACTGTTTGTTTATTTCCTCTCGCGGTCTCAGTGTTGCCAGGCTAAGGAAAATTTCTCTGTTTTAGAAAATTTTGAAGTCCACACAGGAAAATTATATAAAGATTGTTCAAGAGAAAACAGGGAAATTTCTACCAGACGAAATTACTGTAATACCAAAATGAAAGACCGTCAATGTTCAAGAGTAAACAGGGAATTGTTGAGGTAAAAAAGGGAAATTCTGATGTTGATGTTGGGGAAATTTCGTCAAGTAGACCTGGCAACACTGCGCGGTCACTTCCTGGCAATGCTCTTAAGGCTATATATATACATGAAAAAGTTACGTGATTCTACTTAAGTGAAGTGTAGAGTTCCTTTTGCGTATTTACTACAGGATGAAGGTCGTATTTAAACTATTACCGACTCCTAAGGGAAGAAAAGAGGCTAAAAATATATGGAAAAAGGTATGAAAACGAAACTATTTTAATGCCGGATCGATTATAATGTGGTTGCCATATTTATTGTGTTAATATGAACAAATCAGTAGTTTTCTCCAAATTACCGTCGCCCCAGAAGTTTCCTAAGATGATTGAAAAGTACAATGCCAAGCGAATTATTTCAATTTTAAAACATTTACTTGTTCAGGTGAGATTTGTACAAGTTATGTTTGTTTGGTTTGTACTTTTATATTTTTTGTATTTGTACTGTACCTGTATTTGTAATTATGTACTGCAGATGTGTAACATTTTAACCACAGTCTCTTTTGTACCATAGACTTAAAACTGTATTGGACACTGTATTGGACTGTAGCTAATGATGTACTATTTATATATTTTACTGTATCTAACATTGTACTGTACTGTATTTTGCTTCTTTTGGGTGCCACTAGTTTCTCCTCTGGCTGTTAACATTTTGTGGATTTAATTACTGTAGTTTATGAGTTTCATGGGTGTATATACTGACATTTTCATTGGATGTCTAGTCCAGAGACTGCATTTACTTATAAAATATCATTAGGAAATATGTCATGGATATTAAATCATTGTCCCCTAGTTAAAAAGTAATATGGTAAAATAAATTCTTACGTTTCTCATAGATAATTGTAATGTTCACTAATTTCAAATTTGTAAGTTACTATACTGT
The DNA here is from genome assembly GCA_033782935.1 of Petrolisthes cinctipes. Classification (NCBI taxonomy): domain Eukaryota; kingdom Metazoa; phylum Arthropoda; class Malacostraca; order Decapoda; family Porcellanidae; genus Petrolisthes; species Petrolisthes cinctipes. The sequence continues at coordinate 15,137 of JAWQEG010006825.1, read as the reverse complement.
ATTGCACACTAATAATACTGTACTGTATTTCATAGTTCAGGAGAAAATGTACTATTTATCTCCTGTAATACTGCAGAAATATACAATAGGCATATAAATTTTATATCTTGCACACAATGAGAATCAGTATTACTGCACCATATTAATAATTATTTCCTTTAATAATGTGTTTGTACAGAACCAGTACTGCGAAGATGGAAAACCTTTATTAAATTAATTAATGCCTCATACAGTACTGAGTACATGTACACCAAATGCTATCTAGAAAATTTGATTTACAGATTTTATTGATTGTAGTCATGCATATACTGTAGCATATATTATAGTAGTGTCTATGTGTTTCATGCATTTGAGGAAAATAATGCACAAAAGAGGAATATACTGGCAGTTACGTCGTGTACAAATAACAGTTTGAAAGGGTAGTAACAGGCAGACAGTACCAGGCAGGATCTGTTGCAACCGGTAGTGAGGTTAGAGCTTGAGGGGTTCTGGGGAAAATATTATACAGTACAGTGTGTGTTCTGCTACATTGATTGCTAATGACAACTCGACCGGAAGGATGAGGAGCCACCCCCACCACACTCACACCCACCAACCCACTTCACCCTCTAACAAACATAGCACCAGCAGAGAGAGAGAGAGAGAGAGAGAGAGAGAGAGAGAGAGGGGGATATTAGGGGAAGTATAGGAAGGAGAAGGGAAGATAAAGGAGTAAGTAAGGAAAAAAAGAAATATAAAAAGAAGAAAATTATGGAAAGTGAGGAAAGTCAAGGAGGAGAAGAGGTTGAAGTAATGAAGGGAAGGAGGAAGTGTAAGAAATGAGGGAGAGAATGGAGGAAGAAAGTGGGAAAAGAGACATGAAGAGATGAAAGAGGAAGAGAAAAGCTTCAAGGAAAAGAAGGAAAACTACAAAGAATGATGAAAAGGGGGAAAGGGAGGAGGAAGGGTTAGAAAGGAAGGCAACAAGGAGGAAGAAGGAGGAAGGAAGAGGAGACTTAAGTGTTGACAGGCTAGAGAGAGTAACGAAGGAAGTGGAGAGAAGGATAGGGGTGAAGGGGGGAGGAGGAAGGGAGGCGAGGAGTTGGAAGGAAGGAGAGGGAAGAGTTGGCGGGAAAGAAAAGGAGTGAGAGAGAGAGCGGGAGGAAAGGAGTGGGGAAGGGGGGAGAGGGTTTGTGTGTGTGGATGACCTAGGATATTTAATGGCTTATTTCCGGTAGTCACGTGAATGGTGGTGGTGGTATTGGTGATAGTGGTAGAAGTGGTAATGATGGTGGTAGAGGTGGTATTGGTGATGGTGGTAGAAGTGGTATAGGTGATGGTGGTAGTGGTGGTATTGTTGGTAGAGGTGGTATTGGTGATGGTGGTATGGTATTTGATAGTGGATGTAGTGGTGGTATTGGTGTTTGTGATGATGATAAAATGTTAACATGATCACGGAGTCTTCTACCACTTTTATACACTCCATGGACATTCATTACATTACAGTAGGGGTGTCAAACGCTCAATCTCGTTCATTCATTGGTGGGGTTAACTGGTTAATTAATGACCAACCTAACTCAACCCCACTCCACCCAACCCCACTCTACTCCACCCCACCTCACTACACCCCACCTCACCTTTTCGCTGGCCACGTCTCATTGCCCACTCAAGTGATAGCATTACTGAGATAGAGTTTTTATCAGATGATTGTATGATAAGGTAGGATGGGGGGGGGGTGGCAGGGGGAACGGGGAAGAGGTTTGAGTTTGTGATAGATGATGCGAGAAAGATTATTACTGTACTTACATTCATTCAAGGACACACACACACACACACATACAGAGAGAGAGAGAGAGAGAGAGAGAGAGAGAGAGAGAGTGATCAATAAACAGCCAAGAAATGACTACACCTTGTCTTAGCCATGGTCTTAGCCCTCACCCCCCCCCCTTCTCTCTCTCTCTCTCTCTCTCTCTCTCTCTCTCTCTCTCTCTCTCTCTCTCTCTCTCTCTCTCTCTCTGAACAGCTTGTATTTAGATCCCTCTTTTATGGAAGCGGTGGTAGGAAAAACGTCTGAGAGAGAGAGAGAGAGAGAGAGAGAGAGAGAGAGAGAGAGAGAACCCGGTACTGTTTGATTACGTTACCAGGGCAACACCTCAACCACATTCTCTCTCTCTCTCTCTCTCTCTCTCTCTCTCTCTCTCTCTCTCTCAGCGCCTCTTCGAGCCCGAACTACTCTTCAATCATCCCTCTACTTTTCCTTCGGGTTAGGGAAGTATGTACCGTAAAAATACTATTAAGAAAAGATGCCAGAGTGAAAATTTTTGTTGAAAAAATCTAAGGAAATACAGTATGTTTAAGAAAAATATTGTCAGGAAAAGTTCTTAGAGTAAAAATGTCGAAGAAAAATATATAATAAATGTGTGGTAATAAGTTTGAGAGAGTGAGTGTGTGAGTGTGTAGTATTAGTGGTGGTGGTGTTGGTGTCAGGAGGGGGATGAGTACATGAAACCTGATACCGGTACTGTATCTATATTATCTCACTACATCACTCCAGCCAACCCCGACACACACACATACACACCTCCCAGTTAACCAACCCAACAGTCCTATCACACTCACACACACACACATTACAGTACAATAACCTCCTCAACGGATCTACACACACACACACACACACACACACACATATACAAGCAATTGCCAGGTAATTATAGCCAACACACCACCTCGCTGTTGCTATTTCGGATGCGTGAATTTTTTAAGTTTTCGTATAAAAAGCAATTAAACAACTTACATACTGTTATCTCTGGTGAATAAGATCACTCAGACGGCAAACTTTCAGTCAATTGATATAGGAGTTTTGGTCGTGATTGTATATACGTGTGTAAGTTAGGTTATAGGTACTACGCGGTGGGATGTCGTTAACACAGCAGGTTATGCTCGGCCTTGAGGGGGGTGGTATAGAGTCGAGGGGGTTGGCAGCTCTGCTCTGATGACGTCACCACCATCAACACACCCTCACATGACGTAGTAACTCCCTCCGTCATCCACCACACCGAGAGAATTACACAACTACCTCTCTCATTTCTTCCCCTACCAGTAAAAAGCGTCGTGGTGGTTATTAATAAAAGCCACCTCTCACATCCATGGCATTCGTGAGACCGAGCCGAGAAATGGCGAGATCTGGCAAGACAACCCACCGACCAAACATGACAGCAAGTGTGTGGTGTGGTGTGGCCCGAGTGTATTTTAGTTCACCAAGTGTGTACGATTCTAGAGCAGGTTACTAACTTTTCCTGGGAGGCCAAATCCAATTAAAGTTAGATTAGATCAAGCTAGGAGAAGTCAAGTTGGTGTGTATATATGGTTTTCAGCGAGGAAATTTAACGAGTAACTAAAAATCAGTCAGAAGTCCCGAGAACTTGTTATGGCTGGGAAAAGCGAAGCAAGCAAGCGTATATCAAGAGACCCAGAACCCATCACACTTGGGTTTCAAACAATCGGAGTTCCCACTCCACTGGCTGGCTGGCTGGCGGTGGCTGGGACTACCAGACGCCTGCAGACACCGCTGGACACTTAACAACCTCAAAATCTCTATTATAAAAATAAAAATACATGATAGACTCGGGAAAAATATCATCATCGTGACTTCATAATATCGTGGCGCTTTGAGGAGTATGTTTTCATATCGTAGAATATTTGATAAAAATATATAGATTAGATAAGACGAGTAAAGATGGGCGAACACAGTATGACAGTGCTTGGTGAAGGAGGAAGAGGCGGGGGGAGGGGGTTAGTGAGGAATGTCTAGCCACGGCACAACCACCACCACCACCACGCAAGCAAGCAACAACAAGGAAGGCGATATATACTTTTTTTTTTTTCCCTTAAGCGTCTCTCTCCCTCCCCTCCTTCCCTCCGTGCCTGCCTCACAGCTTGCCTGAAGGGACGGACGGTGGGGTCGCAGAACCTTCCGTCTTTAACTTTTCAGAGGCCTGTTAAGATTATTCTCGCATTGATTTCCCTTCCTTCCTTTCCCACCTTACCTCTCTCTTCCTTCATTACTCCCTTCCGTGATTCTTCCCTTCCTTCCTTTTCCACCTCACCTCTCTCTTCCTTCATTACTTCCTTCCGTGATGCTTCCTTCCTTTCTTCCTTTTCCACCTCACCTCTCTCTTCCTTCTTTACATCCTTCCGTGATTCTTCCCTTCCTTCCTTTCTTCCCTTCCTTCCTTTCTTCCTTCTCTACCTTACCTCTCTCTTCCTTCATTACTTCCTTCCTCCACCTTTCCCTCTTGCTCTTTCCTGCGCATCTTCCTTCACCTCTACCTCTTTTCCTACCCAGTTGTACAGTGGTGTATTGATAATATTGCTTGATCTTAAACCCTCATTGCTCTTTCCACTCTATTCTTTCTTCACACACATGCAATCTCTCTCTCTCTCTCTCTCTCTCTCTCTCTCTCTCTCTCTCTCTCTCTCTCTCTCTCTCTCTCTCAAAAGCACTTCTAATTTTACTCTCACGATTTCCTTTCCCTTCCACCCTCCCAATCTCTCATACTCCCTCCCCTCTCAGCTTTCCTCTCTCTCTCTCTCTCTCTCTCTCTCTCTCTCTCTCTAGGGGAAAGCAAGTCATCCCCTCTGTAACCTTTCGAAGTGAGACTTACAATATTATGTTAAGTGTAGCCTTTTATACTAAATGTAGTAGATTAATGTTAGATGTACCATGTTTCTGCTAAGGTAGCATTTTCTTCTGAATGTAGCGGGTTTGTACTGTTTGCAAGGGACGAAGGGTATAAATGAGAGAGAGAGAGAGAGAGAGAGAGAGAGAGAGAGAGAGAGAGAGAGAGATTGATTAGGTGTATTATAGTATAGGTGTCCAAGGGAGGTACACACAGTACAGTACCAGGGTGGCTTGAGAGAGAGAGAGAGAGAGAGAGGGAGGTGGGTGAGGGAGAGTAGTGTGTGTGTGTGCGTGTGCACGTGTGTGTGTTGGGGGGCGGGGGGTGCAAGGCAAGGAGAGAGAGAGAGAGAGGTGGGTGAGGGAGAGTAGTGTGTGTGTGTGTGTTGGGGGGCGGGGGGTGCAAGGCAAGGAGAGATGGAGGGGGATGTATGTATGTATCAGCAAGCTGGCTGGCTCCTATCCTCCCCCTATCCCCTTCCTTACCTACCCCTAACACCCAACCACCACCACCACCACCAACACTGTTACTACTATCACGTCAAGTTCATTTCACCTGCTCTCATCAACACAACCATACCAGTATATAGCACACACACACACACACACGCACACAAACACACACACAGAGAATGTCCTCATTACACAAGTGGAATACAAGAATGATAATATTATATTTTGACATCGCGAAAGGTCTGTTGCTTCAGCCGGATTCGACCATCAAGACTGAATTGGCAATATTTGGAGAGCTTGTGAAGGAATGTGGACGTTCAGTACTACCAACCTCGTTTAAATTTATGACTCATGACACTGTAGTCTCATGCATTCCGTGTAAATATCATACCCCGCTAGATACCATGTTTAAACTAATAAAATGTGGAAGGTACAGTGTTTAAAGAGAGTTATTTATCGTGAAAAATTAATAAGTAGGTAATTATCTTACGCGAGGCAGCAACACTCGCTACAATCAGCAACAGAAGTTAGGACAAGACAATCTTTCTGTAACCTGTGAAAATTGGATGGCCTTATGGCTGTAAATGTATATACGGTTGCATTTACTTATGAACCTTAAAGTACACACATGATATATCGAAAAAAACGCATGGGATTAACAAAATTATTAGCTCCCAAATGACACACGGAAAGTGAAACATTATGCGCCCGACTGTACGGTCCAATGTGGGGAAAACTCCCTCACCTATGTCGTCAGTGAAAACATATTCCAAACAACAGCGAGTAAAGTGGTGGGTACAGGGAGACCAGACACACATTATACTCAACAAACAATGAGTCATGTGACCTGCATTACTCACCAATCCGTGGAAAGAGGGAGTGTGTGTGGAGATGGCCAGTTTATCGGGGGTTCCACAGCATAGCGAACCTTCCGGTGTTGACACGACCTAACAAATATACAACACAGAAAACGTAATATTTATCTTACTTTACAGGCATAACTAGAGGAATATTCGTTTTTATACTGTCTAGCAAAATTGTACCGGTATGCCTTCCTCATTTAGCTCCTTGGATATATTGGTAAATGTACTGAAATTCAAGACAAACAATTACAGGTGTAGCAGAATAAAGGATCTCGTATTCTCGCGCTAAAGGGTTGATTATATTGATCGGTTGTGGTCATTTTGAGGGGCTACTGATTTCTCCAAACTATACTACAACACAGATTTGCCTAGACATCCATCATTAATATTAGTTTATTCCCCTGAACTACGACATTTGCATCTCTCTCTCTCTCTCTCTCTCTCTCTCTCTCTCTCTCTCTCTCTCTCTCTCTCTCATTATTATTGTCTCATTATTGCTATTGTAATTTTATTATTGTTTCATTATTGCTACTGTATTTTATGTTTATTGTTTTATTATTGCTACTATTTTATTTTTATTGCTTTATAATTGCTACTATGTTATTATTTTTGTTTCATTATTGCTGCTATATTTTATTACTGTTTCATTATTGCTACTATGTTATTATTTTTGTTTCATTATTGCTGCTATATTTTATTACTGTTTCATTATTGCCATTATATTTGTCACTCAATGTATATTATTATTGTCTCACTATTGCTATTATGATTGGCATCCAATGGGTGTAATAAAATTATCAAAACAAAAATCTCTCAGTTTTCATGTACAAACCTCCCTTCTGCAGTAATAATTCTCTCTCTCTCTCTCTCTCTCTCTCAGTTTCCACGTACAACCCTCCCTTCTGCAGTAATAATATCTTTCCTCGTCAGATGAAAACGTTATGGTGCTGCTGGCCTGCCTCGGTGCTTGCTTGCTTGCTTGCTTCTCTTCCTTGCTGAAACCTCACATGACGATATATCTCAACATGGATTCTTCTCTTGAATAATAAGGTAAATACAGCCATGTATATAAGTTTCAATACACATAGAAATAACTCAAGCAAATAACTGGCTAATGTTTTCATTTTGTCATAATGATGTTATTATTTTGAATAGTGAGTATAGCTGCTTGTACTAAATTAGAAGATGGGGCTTAACTAATTTATTGGAAAGTTTCTCAGTTAACGAACTGGGAAGCAGTCAAACGATTACATGAATCACCCCAATGTGGATGAATATTATTGTCCACGAGTGTACAGTGAAGGATACTAGATCACTGTTACAAATATAAGGGTGTTTGTTCTATGGATATAAGGATATTAAGTGCTACTGTGTTGGAACTGGATGGATATGCCAGCAATTCAGAATTTAATTGGTAGATTATTCAACCTTTATATCAACACACACATGGGAACATTTGCCGAATTTTATAATAGTTACCCTTTGACTTAAGCCATCCCATTGGAGCTTTAAAGAAAATTGAGGAGTTTTTAGTTTAGGGAGAGACAACCATATATATATATATATATATTAGATTTCTGGTAAGTCAAGTTTTATAATTAAAATGGAAACGGTGATCTGATGGAGAAATTGTGTTTGTGATATAATTCATAATTTGTTGTATCCTATTATTTTATAGCTAAACTTTTGACTTAGGGTTTACGTTGTAGCCTCACTGTTCATTGATTGTTCTGAATAACGATAGAGTAATGAGATTTAAAATAAAGAAATAAATACTTTGACGCAACCTCGAGAACCAGGTTGACTTTATTAGCTAATAATAATAAGAATAAGAATAATAATAAATGTTAATGAAACAGGTGGTCATAGCATGGAATAGTTGTGACTTTATTTAACAAAAAACGTTGATATACTACGGTACGTATGTCGTATTTACAAAAATATACAGTACATAATAAAAGTAAACTCCGATTGTACGAAACCTTTTGTGTCCATTCACGTGATAATACCTAGTAAAGTAGAAACAGGAAGGGATTAGAGGAGGAGGGATGGGAACAAGTTGAAAGGATGTGGTGTAGTTGGTGAGGGATTTTGGGGGGTAATGTAGGAATAGGAGAGAACACAAGTAAACGGTCTGAGGGATGGGGAGGGGAGAGTAGTGGAGGGGGAAGGGATTAGAGAAGGAGGGATGGGAACAAGTTGAAGGGATGTGGTGTCAACTGGGAGGGAAGGAGGGAGTTTGGGGGTAAAGTAAGAATAGGGGGGAACACAGTAAACAGTCTGAGGGATGGGGAGGGGGGATTGGAACAAGTTGAAGGGATGTGGTCAGGATAGGGGGGGAGGGGAGATGTGGTCAGGTTGGGGATGGATGGGGTCAGGCTGGGGAGGGATGAGGAAAGTTGGGAAAGGTTCAGGTGAGGTTGTAGGGAAGGGGTGAGGTTGGGGAGGGATGGGGTCAGGTTGGGGAGGGATGAGGAAAGTTGGGGAAGGGGTGAGGTTGGGGAGGGATGAGGAAAGTTGGGGAAGATTCAGGTAAGGTTGTAGGGAAGGGGTGAGGTCAATATTTATGAGTCTGCCTGCACACCTAAGCTCTCCTTCACGACACATTACATAGTAGTATTAATAATAATAATAATAATAATAATAATGATGATAATGACAATAACAGCAATAATAATAATAATAATAATAATAATAATATAATAACAATAATAAAAACACTGTTATTATTACTACAACGACTACTAATAGTATCAGAGTGAGTTTTCATTCTATTTTCTTTTCTTTTAATAATGATCACACACAAACCAATAATATTATCCATTAAGTGGAGATTCTCTAGTTGGTGAATTGGAAGGTCTGTGATTCCTCCAAACAATACCACGAAACACAGATCCCCTATTTTGTACCATTGAGAGCGTCTGTTTTCTGGTATATATATAGTTAGGAGGAATCAGCAGTAGCCTTCCAATTTATCAACAAAAGAAACACACCTTCATGTCGTTTATGGTGCTTACTCATAACGTGAATTAGATGGGAGGAATATCTTACAGGCAGGCAGAGTCAGTCAGTCAGTCAGTCAGTCAGTTAGTGTACAGTGAACATATTTTCTGGAATGGTTACATATATATATATATATATATATATCTCAGGTCTCGGGAACACCACAACCCATCTTAAAGTGTAGGCTATCCTTTCTTACACACACACACACACACTGAAGAGACATACACACACACACTGAAGAGACACATACACACACGTACTCTCTCTCTCTCTCTCTCTCTCTCTCTCTCTCTCTCTCTCTCTCTCTCTCTCTCTCTCTCTCTTCATTCCACCATTTTCTACCATCTATATACACTTTACAGGACAGATACATGAGACAGGAACTAAAGTACTGATGTACACCCCAATTTGTGACCCAGACAGACAGGCAAGATTGTCACACTGAAATGCCGTTTGTAACTCTTGAACTATTTTTATACGAAGGAGAATCACCTTATAACTTCGACGCGAGAATCATGTATAAACTTGAGGTAAAATTCTCTTGCTGTTGAATTGGAAGGTCTGTGATTCCTCCTAACTACACACACCACGAAACAGATCTCCTATTAGTACCATTGAGGGCATCTGTTTTCTGGTACATTTAGGAGGAATCAGTAGCCTTCCAATTTACAAACAAAAGAATCTTGCCTTAAAGGAGGACATTTCATTGTGACCCAAATAAGTTCTTGCCATGTGGTGTAACAAATGGTGTACTGTACTAATATTAACACTACACATATTGTTAGCAAAGTAAACCCTCTTTATACTGACATAGACATTGGTTGTGCATAGGACTGATGAGATACGACTAATGAATTCATGTGTAAAGAACTATTGAAATACATACAAATTGAGGTTGACAGGGACCTCTTATATCTAGCCTAGGTTAGGTTAGAACGAGACATTGTTTGTTGGTGAAGAGTAGTGAGTCCTTTGTCTGAAAACCTTGTATAATAAGGGTTTACATTACTATATAAACAAACTAATATTCTACATGAGTACACATTGTGAAGGCTTATAATAGTAATAAATTTATATATACTCTGACTAGCACAACAACATTTTATACAGATAAAATATAAATGAAACTTACATCCTCAATCTCTGCAACACAATTCATCTATCAATATATACTTATTTGCTTTCCTCTACAGTTCATGCAAGTAGGAGAGTCATAGAGATTATACTGTAAAAACATAGTAATTATATATATATTATTATCCCAACATTACTCATACTCATTATATTATCATCCTAACAACAACGAGATACATAATGCAATCCACGTGGGACTGTCATTCACATTATTATACACTTTAAACAATAGAACAAATACATATATAATTATGCCCTCTACAGTCGAAACAGCACAACAATCTTTTACTGTTTCGAAGGCAGTTCAACAGACACACGACAATCACACACGTGTACTAAGTTAAGGGGAGGTTGTCTTGTTGGTGAATTGGAAGGTCTCTGATTCCTCCAAACTATGTTACGAAACCGAACCCCTATTAGTACCAATGAAGGCTTTTGTTTTCTAGTATAGTTAGGAGGAATCAGTAGCCTTCCAATTTACCAACAAGACAACCTCCCCTTAAGAGTGGAGTTTTGCAAATCGTGTCAGAAAACTGCTACTAAAGAAGATGCCCCTTGCACCTCCTCCCCTCCTAACATCAGAGAGCCAACCCCTCTTTGCTTCCTTCACACACACACACACGTCTGAGTAAAGCCCTCACTTACAACAAACTATTTTTGTTATCTCTATCCTTTTACCTGGAGTTCACATTGCCTCTTTTTATATACATCTATTTTCTGGTGAAGCAAACCCCTGAGACCATGGCAACAAAGAACTAAGTGTGTTTCTTGTTTCTTCCCAGTAATTATTATTATTGCTTGGGATTATTCAGTATATATATAGCGGTATATATATATACTACGATACACACAAGTCATATATACAGCTGAAGTTTCTCCTGCTATAAATGACGTCACCACCAACAACAAAGCTTAATAAAAACAGGTTACGACAACAACGACCCCACACCATTGCCAAGTGACGCGTGTGTGTGTGTGTATGTGTGTGTGTGTCAGACAAGTGAGCCAGATTTAAGAATATTATCAAGACGTCTATGTTGAGTTTACTGCTAGATGCGTATTTGTTGTGACACAGTTTTTTTTTACTTCAGTACGATACGTATTCAGTAACGTCTTGCCATCCAATAGTCATAATTATGTATATATACTGTATGTAAACTGGTTGATCTGCACTCTATTTAAATTATGTTATATGAAATACACTTGTTTAAAATTTACACAGTCAGGGAATCTGTATCTTAGTATCATAGGTTTGGGGTCATACATAAACATTGCATCGTACCAACAAAATATGCCACCAAACAGATTTTAACGATTAACCTTAACCAAAGTATGATTTTGACACGAGTCCTTATAACCAACATGAGTATCGCGTCACAGTCAGTTGGAATGATACACGAGTACGTCAGTCACGATCAGGTACAGTAGCTAGGAGTATATAAAGGAAGGAAGAGACAGGCTGTAGGATAAGAGCTAGGAATGAAATATATACTGTTAGGCAAGAGAAGGAAACAACACACACATTTGGAAAGACAGAAGAACATGAAGGAAAAAACTCTAATCTGTCAAGTCAGGCACACAGGAGGAAGAAAGTTGGCAAATCAAGGCACGAGAATAGAAGTTTGGCACATGGGGGTTTACAGCTTGACACAGAAGAGGGGACAGCAAGTAGGTAAATACATCTTTAGATACGGGTGTGGCTGGATAGTTATTATTATTTTTGTTTTCCTCACTGAACAAGAAAGGGAAACAACTTTTATAGGTAAATATATGGCACCAACCACCTCCCTCCTCACACGAAGTTCATACACCAAAAAAAAAAAATAATAATAATATGGTGCAAGGCGTTTTCCCTTCTCAGTCGTCAAAGGTGTCAGAACGGTTTGCATGAGGAGTGTACTGATAGTTATTGTTTTTCTAATTGTCGTGTGTACAGTGATACATGTGAATAAATGAGAGGCTGTAGGTAGGAGACTGGGGAAGGACGGGAAATGATAGAAACTTAAAAAAAAAAAACCCAGAAGACAGAGTTAAAACCTAAGAAAGGGGTGACAGGACTCATAACAGACTATACCCTGACAACCCATGGTCTCATATATAAAGGAAGAGATCAGATAAGGAACAATAGCAAGCGTCTCTCTGTGGTGATGATGATATACATGACTCACCCGTGTATGTATGTGTCCTCATTGGGTTTGATACAAGAATGCCAAAGAATAATCATGTCGCCCTACAGCTCACTGGGAATTATTTAAAAACGTGAAGAAAAGACAAAGGAATCGAGAAAACTAATATGTCTTTCCCCACGTTTTACACAATAATAATAATAATAATAATAAAATAATAATAATAATATAATCCTCGAGCCAGACAAATGAGACCACATAAAGCTGAAGTTTGAGACGAGAATGCCGGTGTGTGTATATATATGTGGACGACTTGGACTCTCTTCCTCCAACAACTACTACATCAGAAAACAGATTACCTTACTACAAACAAACAAAGATGGGAGAGGATCTGTTTTGTTGCAGTACTGTTTGGAGGAAGGAAGGAGTGAGTGAGTGAGTGAGTGAGCAGTCCCTTATTTCATTCTGTTTGGTTGCAGTACTGTTTGAAGGAAGGAAGGAGTGAGTGAGCAGCCCCTTATTTCATTCACAAGAGATTATTAACTCCATTATTCACTAACTCGGGAGGACAGAGTGGACAGAACGATGTATCCCTTTGACTGCATGGTGGTGTACGCATGAATCGACCCCCTACCAGTCCACTTGTTTACATACATCATTGTGGTGGTGGGTGGTGGTTGGTGTTGTTGTTGTTGGTGCCTATATAGAGTGATGGTGCGGGTGGTATAATACAGTAGATATTATACGGCATTCACATACAATGAACCGCTGTATGTATGTATGTATATATGTATGTATGTATGGTGTCCTGTAGGGTGGTGATTCTAGTGGTAGGTATGGTGGCGTTAGGGTAGGTACGGTACGACATTCACTTCACATACAATAAACCGCTGTATGTATGTATGTAGGGTGGTGATTCTGGTGGTAGGTAGGTAGGTAGGTAGGTAGGTATGTATGTATGTTTAGTGGCGTTAGGGTAGGTACTGTACGACATTCACTTCACATACAATATCCACTGTAGGTTCGTATGGAGTCTTCAGTGTAGGTTTTGCCTGGTATAACTCCTGGGTCGGTGTGATGGGCAGGACACGTGTGGCTGTGGGGACATTGGCACAGGGTATTGGTGTTTACATCTTCAAAACTGCGGTCGCTTCTTCACCGTGAAAAGTCGGCACGGTTCCTTCCTCTGGCACCGTAGTTTCTGTTGGATATGGCTACACTTTATTTATGCATGGGTGGATATGAGCTACACTTTACATATGGTGTGGATATGGCTACACTTTACTTATATGGGGGTGGATATGGCTACAACTTGTTATAGGGGTGGATATGGCTACACTTGTTATAGGGGTGGATATGGCTACACTTTACTTATATGGGGTGTGGATATGGCTACACTTTAGATACAGGAACACTTGGTTATCGGAATGTACAGTACACTTTAGTTATGATGAAAAATAAGTGATAATCAGGAGGGGAGAGAACACAACACACACAGACACACAACAACACACACACACACACACACAACCACGTCCCGGAGTGTGCAAGGTGGAACTGAGTGGCGTCAAGTGTGCTCAAAGGTCATAATTATTGGCCATCAGATGATCAGTGTGTGTGTGTGTGTGTATGTTTCTGTATTGTGTGTATGTTTGGGGTGTTAATGTGTGCTTAATTGTAGTGTTTGTGTTTCGTTTGTTGTACTGTATTTCGTGTGTAGTGTGTGTATGTGTGTGTGTGTGTGTGTGTGTGTGTGTGTGTGTGTTGTGTGTATGTGTGTGTGTGTGTACAGAAAGTATATATGCGTTGTGTGTGTTTGTATCAGTAGTATGTAACGTATGTAGTGTGTATAGTATCATGTGTATGTATTAAATTAGTGTGAGTGTATATGTCTATGTTTAATATAATAATAACAAGCAGCATATATAGTCAGCACTTGTAACCCTATTCAACTTACACTCTGGAGGGGAGCAGGCGAAGCTGTACTGGAAACCAAGGCCACGTAGGGCTTGTGGTAGGCTTGGCGTTTGATGATATAGGTACGACAGCATGGCGGGGACACACAGCAATGCATCACCTGTTGTGTTACGTTGTCAGGCGTACGTGATGAAGGTCCAAGTCACGTCACGGAAGTATCGACACCTGGGTAACTTCACGTACTTGGTTCGCACGTCTGTCGGAAGAGACAAGAGGGAGGTGGTTGGTTGGTTGGTTTGTTTGACGATTTGGGAATTGATTATTATTTATTGAGAGCGCTCACTGACTCTATAAGGAATATTCAACAATAATAATAATATCGTTAATAATTCACACAATAACTTTTTGCCTAATCGAGCTGACTGACAGACACACAAACAACAAACATATCAAACTGTAACAAAAAACGTAACATCCCTTGGCGGAGGTAATATAAATATAGATATGTAATTATTAGAATGTAATTATACTGGAGAATGAGACGAGAGAGAGACTAGAGAGAGGAGAGTAGAGAGAGAGAGATGCGAGAGAGAGTAGAGAGAGAGATGAGAGATGAGAGAGAGAGATGAGGAAGAGACAGAGAAGAGAGAGAAGAGAGATGAGAGAGAGAAGAGAGACAACGCACACACACACGACACACACACAACACACACACACTACACACACACACTCACCTCCTTAAATTGCCTCGTCTTGTCAGTAATTGTATGACGCGTCGTTATGATCCAATGTGTTATCTGCAAGCCCGTCGTCGTCGTCGTCGTAGTTGGTGGTTGTGGTCCCTGCTGCTTGAGTCTGTAGTCGGCCCTCCTCCTCCTCCTCCGCCAACTCGACCCCTTCACTGGGACACCTACACACTGCCTCTCTAATCCTCGGGGCATCGTATGTGTCCACTTCTTATATACACAACGGACCAGG
>JAWQEG010006824.1:0-19322 GCA_033782935.1 Petrolisthes cinctipes | reverse complement strand
TCTCTTCTCTTTCTTATTCCCCTTCCAGTCCTTCCTTACCATCCATCCGTCCATCCTTTCATCCTTCTCATAAGCCTTGTCGTCTAGTATGGTATGGTACTCTCCCTCCATCCCTCTCTCCCACTCCTTTACTCTCCTCCCACTCCATCCCTCTCTCCCACTCCTTTACTCTCCTCTCCCACTACCTCTCTGCTTTTTATCTTGGTACGTTCGATCCCCTTCTTCAGTCCTGCTTCCATTACCCCTTTCTTCCTTCCTTCCTTCCTTCGTCTACCCTTCCCCCCCAAACTCTCTCTCCTATAACCTCAGTCCAGCACTCCTGAAACTGTCATCGGCCAAACTTCCTTACACATAGTTCCTTTGATCTCTCTCTCTCTCTCTCTCCTCTCTCTCTCTCTCTCTCTCTCTCTCTCTCTCCTCTCTCTCTCTCTCTCTCTCTCTCTCTCTCTCTCTCCTCTCTCTCTCTCTCTCCCATCACCCCACCCCACTTCCCCTCCCGTCTCTCCCTCCTTTCTTCCCCCTCCCATCGCCCTCCCCCCACTTCCCTCCCATCACCCCTACCCCCCTTCCCTTCCCACGACCCCATCCCCCCACCCAGACAACACACACCTCGCCCACTACTATTGTTGTTGTTGTTGTTTTCATCCCTTGTGTCTGGAAGTGAGACATATATAGCCACTGTGACAACGAACAATAACCCTTTGTATTGACTGTAATTAATAACAAACACGATGTATAAATAAATAAATATATATATATATCAGTGTCTTCATTAATTATAAGCATCAGTCTGTCTATACATACAATTTCGCTTTTATATATACTGTATATATGTTAATTTAGTTTTATAGGTGGCGTCTGCTCCCTCTCTCCCATATCACCACTGTCTCCTTCGTCCACCATTATTTTATTCTGATTGATGACATCCTCCCCACCGACTCTCTGAAAATATACCCATCCAACCTCTGCTGTCAGTCCTCGTGCACCACATTTGTACCCTTCTTGCCTTAGGGTATATGGAAAGAGAGGTCAGTATTCTGGAAATATTGCAATGAAGTATGGAAAGAGAGGTCAGTATTCTGGAAGTATTACAATGAAGTATGGAAAGAGAGGTCAGTATTCTGGAAGTATTACAATGAAGTATGGAAAGAGAGGTCAGTATTCTGGAAGTATTGCAATGAAGTATGGAAAGAGAGGTCATTATTCTGGAAGTATTGCAATGAATGGTCTACATAGTGAGTGTCTCGGTGACTAGCAAAGCAAAAAAAAAACAAATATTGATGTATTGCAGTTACGTATCTATATAATGTAAGCCCTCGAAAATAACAGAGTGTGTACGAATTTCTTTGGCCAGTCCATTGGAGTGCCTTGATTCCTCCAGAGTATGTGAGGAAACAGGACCCAGATTAACAAAAAATAATGGTTTCTTGTTGCTTGGAATAGCTTGGAGGAATTTGTTGCGCTCGATTTACCAACTCGGTAATACCCTCTTAAAATATCCTTCCCCCCTTTCTTTATTATTCCTCTGTTCTTTTTACTATTGCTGTTGCTGCTTCCTCCTATTCTTCTTCATCATCATCGTCCTTTCTTTTTTCTCTTACTTCACATTGCTCCCCTCTCTACTTCTTCATCATCTTCTCTTTTCACTTCCTTTACTCATCAATCTTCCTTGCCTCTTCCTCTCCTCCTCCCCTTCTTGTTCTCCATTAATAACGTACCCAAATTTCTCAAACTATTCTATTTTCCTTTCTTTCTTCGCTTCCTCCTCCTCCCTCACCTCCTCCTCCTCTTTCTCCCCTCGCCTCCTCCTCCTCCTTCTCCCCCTCCTTCTCTTCTTCCTCCTCCTCCTCCTCCTTTTCCTCCTCAATCTCAGTTTCTAATTGTTTTGGGGTGGGGGACAGACAAAAATGTTGTCCCCCAATAGAGATACGTGTATCTAGTACTGTACTGACAAGAGTGGATCGCATCTCTCTCTCTCTCTCTCTCTCTCTCTCTCTCTCTCTCTCTCTCTCTCTCTCTCTCTCTCTCTCTCTCTCACACACGTTCCGCTCTTACATTATTCTTCCCCGTTTCTGTTTAACCACCTCACCATTGTTAAGTCTCCCCTGCAGTCAGTTCTCCCACTCCGCCCACCTCTCCAACCTCTCTCATCCTTTCTGTGTCCAAACTGGCTTTTCCCCGAACTGGTTGAGCCCCTTTCCCATTCCCCTTCCTTTCCCTTTTCCTTTCTTTTCTCCTGACATCTTATATTTTTCATTCTGGAGGCTTTTCGTGTCCTGCCCTTGAATCGTTCGTCCATTTCAATCGACTTTTCTCCCTCGTTCGCTTTTCTCATATCCAGTCCTTTCATCCCCGCGCTATTTTTATATCTGTCTTTATCAGTCTGTATCCGTCCCTGTCTCTGCCTCTCGAAGGTATAGATCCTGACAGATGAAGTTGACACACTGCCTCAGCCGGTGAAGGTAAACAATAAGTGGTGAGCCAGTATAGTGAGCCATAATTAGTAGAAGAAGGTTTATCCCTCATTGTAGTTTGTTTATGTTCATTACTATATCCTTCACCACCATTATATCCCAGAAAGAAGCAAACGCAACACGAAAAATAGATATCATTCAAATATAGGGAAGATGAGGCAGTGTTTCCCATTTACCCAGCCAGGAACTGTACTGTACTGTATCTTATTAGTATTGGCCACAAGAAATCGTACACATGTTGTTGTATTCGAGGTTCTACAATATGAGGAAAATGTAAGACTACGTAACTGCAATAACACCATTATTATTAGGTTTGTTGTTTTGCAGTCACCGAGTCACTTGGTAGACCATTCACTGCAGTTCTTCCAGAATAATGAATGACTTCTCTTTCCACATAGCTTGTATAAGAATTCCTTACATGTGAGTAATAAAAGTGTTGTGATGATGTTACCCTTATGTTGGAGGCAAGGGATGTAACAACACATATACTGACTGAACCCTGGTGGTGGGAGGAGGAAGCACATTGACGGATGATGATGAAGGATCTAAACACATTACTGAGTTCCGATAATAACCAGTCCGTCTTGAGCTCCAGGTCCCTGAGTTTGTCACTGTCGCCACTCCCACCAGGCCCCCAGGCAGCCACCCTTTCTCCCCCCATTGCTCTCACCGCTACCTTCACTCCCTCCTGGCAGCCACCCCCGACTCCAATCCCAACTCCCTTCAGCCACCCCTCCCCCTCCTCCTCCAGCCACACATCCTCAGTCACCTCAAGCTTACCACCACCTCACCCTCATCCTCACCTCACTCTCTCTAGCCCTCCCCCCCACTCCCTCACCGCCTCCCATTCATACCTCCCACTTGTCCTGTCCACTAGACCTGTACCCCGAGTGCTTACTGATGTCTCTCACTCGCTTCATACATATTTCCCTACTTCTACCTCTCTCTTGTCTCTCCCTTCGGATCTCACTCCATGTTTCCCTATTGTCCTTCCTTCATTACCGCCTTGCCTGCCTGTTAACCCTACTTACCTACCTACTTCCCGTCCCTCCCTCCTTCTTCACATCATGTCTCACAAAGAAGTCCCATCTCTTGTTGCATCTCTTCACAGCACTAATATATACACAAATCATTCACATCCCAACGACACACACTTTTATATCGTAGTACCATTTAATCCTCACCTCATTGACAGATACCTTCTTCTCTCTCTCTCTCTCTCTCTCTCTCTCTCTCTCTCTCTCTCTCTCTCTCTCTCTCTCTCTCTCTCTCTCTCTCTCTCTCCTCTCTCTCTCTCTCTCTCATACACATCATTGACAGATACCTTATCTCTCTCTCTCTCTCTCTCTCTCTCTCCTCTCTCTCTCTCTCTCTCTCTCTCTCTCTCCTCTCTCTCTCTCTCTCTCTCTCTCTCTCTCTCTCTCTCTCTCTCTCTCTCTCTCTCTCTCTCTCTCTCCACACACACACACACACACACACACACACACACACACACACACACACACACACACACACATCAACTCGTACACACATAACTCACCAGCACACACACAAATGTAAACATGTAGCCACCACTCCCACACTTCCACGAACGGAGAGTAAATTTTTTTTCCTCTCTAACAGTAATGAAGCAAAGGACCGGAACGCAAAAATGTAAAAGGATAAAAAGTAAACAAAAGCCAAATAATGAACAACCAGTTTCTGTGTTGTACTCACTGCACTTTCTTTAATATATTACCTCCATGACCCACACACACCACGACCACACAACTACAACCTCACAACAAGCAAACCAACTAACAACAAACTAACCAACAATCGTCATAACCACATGCATACAAACCAACCATCATAACCCCACCACAAGCAAATAAAAACCACACACAAATCAACCAATAACAACCTCAACAACACACTCACCAACCAATCACAACCTTATCCACACACACCACAGTCATACAAACACAACATTACCACAAGCAAACAAACCATACACAAAACCAACCAACAGCAGTCTTAACCCATACACACACCACAATCTTACAAACACAACCCCACCACATGCAAGCAAACCACACACAAACCAACCAACAACAATCTCAACCACATGCACACAAACTAACCAACCATAGCCTCAACCACATGCACACAAACCAACCTTCATAACCCCATCACAAATCAACCAACAAACCACAACTCCCACCAACAACAACTTCACTAACCAACCATAACCACACCACAAACCACAACTCCCACCACATACAACCTAACGAAACTCTAGCCTCAACCACAAACAAACTAGCAAATACAACAATCCAAACTACAAACAAATAAACAAACAAGGAAACAAATAAACAAACAACCCCGTTACCAAACCATTGTTCGTTGTTCACCAAAGCTTTTTTTCTTTTTCTTTTTTTCTTTTTTGAGCATGTGTGTGCACGTGTAAAGTTTTGGTCTCCATTTTCAGCCACATCTATCCTTCACTACAGTTTTGTTTTTTTCTCTGTGAACCCGGTAGAAGTGAGTCTTTGTTGTGGTGTGTGTGGCTCCGGGGACTCAGCCATTGTTTATATGAAGGTAGATTTACTGCCCTCGAGAACTTTCATCCGTTTTGCTCGAGTTTGTGACAAGCTAGGGCCTGCCGACTTTTCTGTATATACATATGCATGGGTGTGTGTGTGTGTGTTGTGTTGTATTGTGTGTGTGTGTGTGTTGTGTTGTGTTTTATTGTGTGTATGTGTGTGTATGTGTATGTGTATGTGTGTCTTGTGTTTGTATGTGTGTTGTATTGTGTGTGTGTGTGTGTGTGTGTTGTATTGTGTGTGTGTGAGTCTTGTGTGTGTATGTGTATGTGTGTCTTGTGTGTGTGTGTGTGTGTTGTGTTGTGTTGTGAGTGAACCAAACCTCACATCTGTTTTCGGAGAGAGAGGATGTATGTGTGCCCAGTGCCTCTTAGACGTCTTCTCCTTCGCCGCTGAATGTGTCTCTTGTTGGCGAAGGACAGAAGAAAGAAATAGTCGACATCAGTGATTCAACCGGGTGGGTGAGTGGGGGGGCAGGAGGTGGGTGGATGCGGGTGGTGCCGGGTGGGTGGGTGGGTGGGTTAGTGGGGGGGGGGGGGGGCGGGAGAGGGCCTGATGCGAAACGGGGAAGTAAATCGCTGAATAAATGGACCCTGAGGATTGATTGTCCGTCCAGTGGTGAAGAGTTAATGTTTTTTTAAATCTCTCGCTCGGCACACTGCGAATCTAGTCGTTACGTTCTGCATAACAAAAAAAAAAGGGGGAATTGTAATTAAGTGAAAGTGATAATTATGAGCCTCTACCCGTCTACAGAAAGGAAGGAAGGTTATGATTAATTAAGTATGATAATTATGAGCTTCTACCAGTCTACAGAAAGGTAAAAAAGGTTATGATAATTAATATTGAGGGTGATAATTATGAGCCTCTACCCGTCTACAGAACATAAAATAGGGTATAATTATTTGAGGGTGATAATTATGAGCCTCTACTCGTCTACACATAGCGACTTAGCTGGGGCCATGAGGTCAGTGCCTATAGAATCATTTATAATTCTTTCTTCAGGACCGGATTAATAAATTTTCTAACCCAAATGATTATCGAGCTTAGTGACTTTAATTAAAATCTCTCGTTAAATACTGTACGAGTCTAGGTTAATTAAATCATACCAGTTAAGTACACTCGTGATACGTAATTTTGACCAGAGACGAACGGCAGGCACTACACACATACCTTGCATTCGAACTCAGCCTCTATATGTGTACTGGGTGGGGAAATGAGCAACACCAGGCGATTAGAAGGTTTCTGCTCCTCACACTGGTCAGAAATTATGTATCACGAGTGTACAGTATTACGGTGTTAAGTACAAAAGTTCATTCCCTCAGCTATCCATATTATAACTGAATCACCTCTGCTTCGAATGACTAAACAACAGTGGATTGATGGCGAATTAAATTGTGTCGCTCGAACCACAAAGAAATCAGTCATGTTGAGGCTGGCTGAAGGAGCGAACTTTTGTACACTCGCAATCCAAAATATGTATCCAGGCTTGCTTCAAATAGCCTGATCGATTATTAAGCGAGCCCAAGCAAATATGAAACAGGATAAGCATTGTAATTGGTTCACTAGTATGTCAAATGATTCGAAACTTCAATAAGACCTGGATACAAATTTTGGATTGCGAGTGTACAGTACACCACACTCTCGCCCGAAGGTTCATTAACTCCACCAGCCAGCTATTGTTTCCCTGGATGCTTCAGATGTTCAGCATTGCCTCAGTACCAAGTGGAAAAATACAATATAAATGATTCTAAACGTTCGAAATTGGATAGCGGTGTTAAGGAACTTTTGGGTGAGAATTGTACATGAAACTTATTTTTGTTCCACCTTCTCTGATTACCTGAAACACTGATAAGAATATCCCTGAATTATATCCCAACAGGTTTTAGAAAGCTAAGTGTAACTCACTTTTGGCCTACAAACAATATGAATCGAACACTTTACATTTGTTTACAGTACAGATTTAAGTTATGGTATACCTGTTGCTGATAACTACAGTACAGTATATTATTCATTACACATAGTTCTTCTACCTTTGATAATATTACCGATCATGTTCATACACAGTTCGGAAATAAGACCCAATTTTCTACTGCTTGCGTTGGAATGAACTCATTATCGATTTCCTTTACCAGTCACGGGAACGCTGGTGAGCATTCCCATTCAGAGAAATCTAAATATCCTTCATATGACAGACACGAGGCCTGAGTCAAAAGAGCGGGTTATACAAGAGGATTATAACTGAAGATTAGTGGGTAAGAGTTGGCATAGAGTACAGCACCAGCCAGCAGCAACTGTATAGACTATAGAGGGAAAAAGAAAGCACGTTGTGGTATAGTTTGTTGCCGCAGTGAGATGTTTTTACTGACCATACACAAAGCCTCATAAAAATGTATTCGTTCTTCCATTGTACTCACTCTCCAACATGTATTTTCTCTCTCTCTCTCTCTCTCTCTCTCTCTCTCTCTCTCTCTCTGTTTCCAAGTCTGTCGTGCCGGCGGTGTCGTATTTCATCCGTGCAACAGAAATTGGTATTTTCAGCAGACGCAGTGGCTGTTTTACATAACCCGGAGACATACGCAGTGTCTTTTCCCTCTGGACTTCAGTAACTTGCAGCTCTCTCTCTCTCTCTCTCTCTCTCTCTCTCTCTCTCTCTCTCTCTTCATACTGTACAATACCAACAAACCAATGATAATAAACATACAATAACACAATGTTGTATACGCTGAGTAACATGTCCATAGCTGTAGTAGGATAATGGGTATGTAAATGCCACTAAAACACAAATTCATATTCTAGTCATACCTTCAAGTTCTCTTAGGTGTGGACTTTATGGTGGTATGAGCAGGACATATCTTTTGTCCCAGACTGTATGACAAAGGAGTGATTAACTTCTCGTTGGCTGCACTCCAGAGAGAGGAGCTCTGGCTAGTAGATTCCCAAACTGTGCCAGCTTCCAGGCTACGTTAGGTTAGGCTACGTTAGGTTACTTCAGACTATCTTATTTTTCAGGACCGCCTAAGCAAGCTAGATTAAGTTTTGGTTAGATTAGGATAGAGTAGATTGGATTTATTTGGATTAGAGAGATTATATTAGGCTAGGTAAGGTTAGATCTAACATGTGAGATGAAGTTGGGTATGGCAAAGTCACATCAAGGTTACATTACATAAAACAAAATATTGGTTGGGTTGGGTAAGATTAGAAAATATGAGACTGGATCAGGATAGGCTATAACAAAGTCACATCAACGTTGCATAAAAAATGTCTCTACAAATCCCCTGGGAAGAGAACATGAATCAATTGTGCTTCTCCCTACCCCACCCTAAACCAACCCAAGCCAAGCCATGCCAAGCCGAATACAGTTGGACGATATGCGAGTGAGTAGGGAACGCATGGGTGGAATGTCGAGTGGCGGGGGTAAATCGAGGTGGGCTTGATGTACCGTAATAGTGCAATTTCTGAGGCGCGGTCATGGTCCGTGTGGGCTGACGGCGGATTATGTGTGGAATTAGAGGCACGGAGGCAGCCCGGCTCTACGTAAATACCTCAGCTTACAGCGCCAGAATATGCTGAATTTGTGGTGGTAGTATTATGCTGGGAAAATCCTCCTGTACCCGGTCTAACACTTCTATTTCCCGAGGCTGGGGATTAACCGGATCGTTATTTATTTGTTTCAAAGTGACGCTTTGTATTTACTTTTATATTCCTGTTATTTGAATATATAATGGGTGTGCGGTTTTGCTTGTTATGGTAAATTATTATCACGCACACACCAACCCGGCGAAACTGTTACATTTCATTGTCACTGTAGCGGTCATCCATTATAATTATTGTTTCCAACACACCTTCGTTTTCCGCCCGGTAGATGGCGTTAGTTGTCCGTGTGTCATAGGGGAGGGAGGGGAGGAGGGATAGAACCGGGTTGGTGCAATGATAGCGTCTCGCCTCCCGTCCCAACAATTTAGGTTCGGAGTGATCTGAACGTTGTCATTTCCTTTACAGTATCCCTGCTACACTAACATGTTAACAATATACACCCAATACCGTCACCAATCCACAGCACACGGGATGCAGTCAATGATGGTAATATTATAAAAAAATACAAACATAGTGAGGTGGAGTCAAAAGTAGTACCGAGAAATGGCTAACTGGCCTCTCCCTCCACCTGAGTGAACCCCGGTTACCCGAAGCTTTCCTGGGAGATGAATCATTCCCTGCCCGACTCCCTATGATCCCTATCCCTACTTCCCTAGCAACCCTCAGTACGTCGTCGGCTTGTGTTGTGTGAGTGTGTTATGGAGTCTGGGAGTGCGCGGTGAAGTGAGTATTAAAAAATTGTATGACGTTATATAAAAGACTGTGTTATATAAATGAGCAGAGTTATATATATACAGTAAGCTTAGTGGAGATCTATGGATGCTGGCCTACACAGAACGAACATAAGAGGATATTGATGTCGTGAGGTTATTTGCGGTTTCTAAGATGTCGTGAGGTTGTTTGTGGTTTCTAAGATGTCGTGAGGTTGTTTGCGGTTTCTAAAATATCGTGAGGTTGTTTGCGGTTTCTAAAATATCGTGAGGTTGTTTGCCGTTTCTAAAATATCGTGAGGTTGTTTGCGGTTTCCAAGATGTGGTGAGGTTGTTTGCGGTTTCCAAGATGCTCGCAGTAGTACGTAGTGGCTCATAAAAATAATCAGTGTGAATGATGCCGAATATGTAATGATATAACACACCCATACATAACCACTCTCTTTCTCTGTTAAAAAACCGTTCTTATCCTCTACACCTTTCTTGGTAATGCATTATTTCGATTACGGTTGCTAAAGAATAATGTACTCTGTCGGAAAGGAGTTGAGAGTGAGATGAGGTTGAGATTTATCCCTGGGAACCGCCGAGGCTGTCTTCCAATCCGGCCCACTTCCCAAACTCTCAAATGGTGGACAAACAAGGCAGAAATCAGGAACATCACGAAACTCCTGACTTGGGACACCCGGCACTTGTCCCTTCCTGTGATTGAGAGTTGCTGGCTTTCCTTCCTTCAAGACCTTCGCATTCTTTTTCTCCCACTAGAATTTCGTTGATCTTTAAAATAATACTCGTCCCATCTTGTAATTGAGAGTTGCTGGCTTTCCTTCCTTCAAAACCCTCGCATTCTTTTTCTCCCACTAGAATTTCGTTGATCTTTAAAATAATAGGATAAAGATGATAAAAGACACTAAGAAAATCAAGATAATAAGATCCTAAAGACGATGAATGGCTTGGATCTCAACAACACGCATCATGAGTGAGAAATGTAGTGCCAGAAGCTTATGATATTTCCTTTATACTTTTGTTGCTATGTCGTTATGTTAACCTTAGAAGCGGATGGGTGGCAATTTTCTGTAACTAGAATATCGTAGGTTTATTGCATTATATTATTTCTTTTTAATCGTATCGGTTGGTGTTAATTGTTTGTTATTGGACTGTTTAATTTACCATAGTATAAAGCATTTACCAAATAAATAGATAAATAAATAAAAGCGTTAACCCGGATACTTGGTTTAACCATTTAATTTACGGGGTTTTCGAAATACCTCCACCTACTCGTGCCGTCACCCGAACCCCTGTAACGCGATACCCAGTGAAAGTGTTTGTCTCTTGTCATTCCTCACTCAGCGTAAACGAGTCTCACCTCACCTCTATAGGCTCTCACTAACGCTTATAGAAAATACTTAAGGGGATAGTATACTTTTGGAACATAGGAGCGCCTTGATTCCTCCAAAGTATGCCAGGAAACAGGACCATATTAACAAAAATAATGGGGATCTGTTGCTTGGAATAGCTTGGAGGAATCGGGTAGCTCCAAATTTACCAACCCTGTACTACCATTCCCTTAAGTGGTTAGTAAGTTATTCGTTGGTAACTGTGGAGCAAAATTGATTCTTCTACATTACTCCAGGCAGCAGGACACCATTATTTGTGTTCATCTGGTCGTGTTTCCTAGCACAGTTTTTTGGAGGGATGAAGGTGCTTTAATATCCAGTACCAAAAGTATACCATCCCCTTAAAATGACATCAATATTCTAGGCTGAGAAGCACTGTGGAAACTATAACGAAACGCCAAGTAATTATACAGTGTTCGTTTGGCGTATTATCGAAGCCCACATGCGTGATATTTTATTATTATGGTTATTATTATTATTATTATGTGATTGAGAGTTACTGGCTTTCCTTCTTTCAAGACCTTCGCATTCTTTTTCTCCCACTAGAATTTCGTTGATCTTTAAAATAATACGATAAAGATAATAAAAGACAAATACGAAAATAAAGAAACTAAGATCCTAAAGATGATTATGATTATTATTTATTTTTATCGTTTGTACACAATAGGTTAACACAAATCCCTGGAACCTCGTCATTCCACTCTTCCTCATCCCGACATCGCGTAGACTAAAGCTCCTGCCTCCCTCCCTCCCTCAGCTGTCCTAATGGGTGGGATTATTGTGACATTAGCATATTCAGTTCATACCATTTCCGAGTCTGACAACCAAAGCGCGTCACCTGATTTGCTCCATTCTAATCAAGGATGTAATTATTATCATTACTCCAGTCGCCAGTGCATTTCATTTTTATTTTATTTTTTATGTTGAGGAAGTACAGGACGAACGGATAGGAGGCCGCTTATAGGTAATGGTGGTACTGTACAACCGGCGGCAAATGTCTTGTCGCCAAATCTGCCATGTCATAAAGTAAGTATGGAAACATAAGCTCCACTGGCTCGTAAACTAAAAAATAAGAGATGTTTATTAATCTACCACATGGATAGTGTAATTCTGTATTGGTGAATGTGTTGTACAGTGTTGGTAACTATGAAGCCACTGGTTCCTCCATACTACTCCAGGCAACAAGACACCTCTATGTTTGTTATTCTAGTTCTGTTTCCTGACATACTAGGGAGGAATCAAGGCGCTCCAATGTACCAAAAATATAGCCTACTATCCCCTTAAGCCTGGCCAGTAAGACGGAGTGAAGCCTATATAGCAACACTCACTCATCAAGGCGTCAGAACCCGGCACGTCAAGCGAGACTCCATCTATTGTGTACATAGGAAATTACTCTGCATTTTCCGTCTCGACTCCGTTTGAGTTTACACGGCTGTCAGATATGCAGGGCGCTGATTAAGTGAAGTCTGTGTGTACTTTTTGAGCCTGGATCGTTTGCAGTCTACTCCGGCGCACTGCAGCAGGTGTGTGACTGCCAGGGAGTATTTGACCATTCTACATTTTTTTTTCATTATCTTGGCGAATATGAAACGGGTCCTTCATTTACATTTTTTTTTTCATTATCCTGGTGAATATGAAACGGCTCCTTCATTTAAGTTCTTGGCTTTATCGGTAAATGTAATGCAATTCAAGAGAAATTACCCTAAATATTTACACACCTGGGCACAAATCTTCAACCTATTAAAATGAAATATACACGACACGTTTGTCCAAGATCAAACTAACTACAATACTTAGAAGGATGATGGTAAACGATATAGGAATATAATAGAAATAAACTTCCCATTTACTTACTTTTGATATTATAGAGTTGTGATGGTCCGTTTTCATGGCCGGATAGAATGGATTTACAGTAGAGTCGACTGGTTCTCAAAACAATACAACAAGCCTGATCCCCTACAAGTATATTAGTTTTTTCTGCTATTGAAATACAGGTTGGTTGTTGATGCCGTACAGACGTAAGCTATATTGTTGTTATTATTATTATCCAAGGGCTTTCCTACATGTGCTCTTACCTTCTTTTGTTTTCATCGGCTTAGTGAGTTGGGGGCTTCCAGTGTCCGATCCAGGAAATGGTGTTGTATTACAGTCACGCGAAGGGAAATTGAACAGTTGGACAGTCGGCGCTCTGTGCTTCATTTCATCACCAACTTATAATTTATTTCCACCGGCGAGTCCTTTTATGATCTATATTAACACAGGACACGCAACTGTGATCCAAATAGCTGTATGGAATGAAATGTGTGTCGCGTATTGGTGTTTTATATTAATTATGTGTCGGGTGTTCGATGGATTTCACATAACATTATTTTAAGGTAGCATGTTGCATTACACTGTTTATTTGTAAAATGAGAGGGAACATAATGAACAAAAATAAAGAACTCTAACAAAACACTCTGATAGTGCGAGAACGCTTTGTGCTCGTTGGGAAAAGAAGAAAGACAATGCGTTAGAAATAAGAGCACTTTACTGACGAACTAAAGTAAACCAAATCCCACGTTGTGTACGAACTGTAAACCCGTAAATGTTTTCACCAAAGGGGCGAGGAGGAAAGTTGTGCTGGGGAAAAGTCAGGCTGGAAAATGCATCCTAGTGACCTGGACAACTGCTGCTGCTCCCTGCCAACCCTGTCAATGCCTTACTAACCCCCCCTTCCACACCCTGTTAATTCTAGCCTGCTTTGTCCTGCAACCCGCTTCCCCTGTTATTCAGTCCCTGCCAAGCACTGCCCACTTGTATTGTGCCTTTCCGACCACTCCTTCCCTATCCTGTTAAATTTACCCTGTCTTTCCTGGCTTTCTGGGTCAGCTACAGTCGCTCGTTGTTGTTGCTTGTTTGTACTGTGAGTTACTACCTTCCTTTCGACACTCTGCTCTGCCCTGCCTTGTCCTGCCCCTGCCCTGCCCCTGCCCTGCCTTGCCCTGTCCTGCCCTACCCTACCCTGCCCTACTTAAATGCTTCTCCTTGTCTCGTGTCCTACTTGAATACCCTCACCGACCTCCCATGACCTCTCACCTACTTTTCAGGCCTCGCGTTGTCTCCTGCCGTTCATAATTCTCTTGCCTCCCACGTCGACATCTCATATCCTATTCAGTCCTGCTTCCCTCGCTGCCTCATATCCTGCACTTCCCGCCGCTTCGTCTCTTGAGAATGTCGTCTGCTTTGGGCGAATTGAATTAATTTTATGCCAGGAAAATAACTAGTGCCTCAATACTGTATACTCGTACAAGTAGGGACTTTGTTTTGTAGCATAAATAATGGAAGGAATCATAAACTATCCTTTTCTTCCTGTGGGTAAACCTAAACAATACGAGAGTTCAGAGACTGGAGACAACTAAGGCTGAACATTCTCTTACCATAGGGTCCCTGGTACCTATAAATCGTGACAATCTAACGCCAGAGCCAACCATTTCTCTCCTCGTTCTATAGAAAAAAATATGAATCTACATCAACTTCTGGAAATTTCTCATAATCCTATCACTTGTTGTCTGTCAATCACGAGGCCCGGCGCATTTGGTTAATATTCTTTAAAAATCGCCGTATATTATTATTTAGCGTAATCCTGCTAGCAAACAATATGACAAAAAAAAAAAAAAAAAAAAAAAAAAAAAAAAAAAAAAAATCATATCCTTCCTGACGGAGATAACAAAACCATCACAGGGTAAAAAATGAGGAAAGGAACATTTTTGCTTCCCTCTAATGACTGTAAAGCAACTCTGGAAAACAAAAACAAACGACGAGTGAAACTTTACCTCTTTTCCTTTTTGCGGGGGAAGTGGGGAGTGAAAATGTGCGAGTGAGGCGGTGTTGGCCTTGTTTACAGCGAGGTGGAAGTGTAAGAGGCTGGGGACACGACACGACCCCCTCCCGTCTCTACTTAAAAGCCAGATTTTCACCTCGGCAACTTTGCTTGGGTGCTGGCTAGAGTGGACGAAAGTAGGAGGAGGAGGAGGAAGAGGAGGAGGGGAAAAAAGGTTGACGGTGATGATGATGATGAAGTGGAGGAGGAGGAGGAGGAGGAGGAGGAGGAGGAGGAGGAGGAGGAGGGGAAAAAAGGTTGACGGTGATGATGATGATGAAGTGGAGGAGGAGGAGGAAGAAAGGGAAGATGATGGAGAGAAAGGAGAGGAAAAGCAAATGAGTGAGGAGGTGAAAAGTTGATAATGATGATGAAGTGGAGGAGGAGGAGGTGGAGGAGGAGGAACTGAAGGGGGGAATAGGAGGAGAGAGGAACTAAGAAAGAACTAAAAATAAAACAAGTTAAATAAGAAACTGAAAAAAACAGGAAAGAAGAGGAACAATAAGAAGGGAAAGAAGAGAGAAAAAGAAAGAAGACCAAATGGAAGAGGAAGTTTGAGTAAGAAGATTAACAATAGTGAAAATCGATATGAAATGGCTTGAGTGCCTCATTAATTTGGGATTGTAAACAGTCAGGACATTATATCCCTTCATTTATGCACACTAAATGAAGGTAGGGTCTCGTAAATCTAGGGTCGTGGGGTCGTAAAGTATGGAAAGTAAAATAGAGCGAGAACGAAATCACGTATATTATGATTCAGTTGCTTTAGTGTCTCAGTATGTACAGTCACGACCACTAATAAGTATACAGCTCTGGTTGAAGCTTTGAAAACAGTCCATTATTCACCAACTAACTAATTCCAATGGAGATCTTGTTGTGCATTTGTTTACTGCATGTCTCTAGGTATTCGAAGCACATCTGAATACTTATTAGTGCTCGTGCCTATACACCAAGTCGTTTCGAGTCTCTGAATCATCGACAATCGACATAGCAAGCTAAAGATGTACTAAAAAGGAAAATAAATAAATAAATAAATATAAAACTGATTAACGTGATCTCAAGTTGGTTAAATGAGAGACACACAATTAACCTGACCTCTGGCGGGATGAACAAGGAAAAAGTAGCACAGAATATAGACGCTCATAAATCACTAACCAACTCCCAGTGCATTAGGAAAGTGGGTGGAAAAAATAACCTGGCAACTTCATTCTCTCCTCCGGCGAAGGTAACGAGGACGGACCAGGGAAAGAGAAAGAGATAGATAAGACCTGTTCCCCCTCCCTCTCCTAC
This sequence comes from Petrolisthes cinctipes, assembly GCA_033782935.1. Classification (NCBI taxonomy): domain Eukaryota; kingdom Metazoa; phylum Arthropoda; class Malacostraca; order Decapoda; family Porcellanidae; genus Petrolisthes; species Petrolisthes cinctipes. Next base: position 3,416 of record JAWQEG010006824.1, on the reverse strand, counting down.
CCCAAACCCCTTCCTTCTTTCCTTCTTTGTCCCCCACCTTCAATGACCCCTTCCCACCCTTCCCACCCTATATCCCTCCCTTCCCACATTATATCCCTCCCTTCCCACCTTCCCTCCCACCTTACATCCCTCCCTTCTCACCTTCCTTCCCTCCCTTCTCACTTTCCTTACCTCCCTTCTCACCTTCCTTCCCACCATATATCCCTCCCTTCTTACCTTCCTTCCCTTCCTTCCCTTCCTCAATCATCATCGAAGCCTTGCCTCCAACCCTCTTCCTTCCCATCCTCCTTCCCCCCAACCCACCACACCCCACCCACTATTCTTCTGGCCCCCACACACCTTCTCATTCTCCCCTCCCTCTGCCCTGATAGTGTGAGAGTGATGGCTGGCCGTCAACACCACACAGAAAAGAAAAACAGCAGGTCTTTAGGGCGGCTGGTGGTGGTAAACTGGGAGGACCGGACAATGAAGGAGGCACCCTGGCAGTTTACTCCCCCGTCCCTGCCAACCACCACGACCACCAAGTCATCAGCCAAACAAACACACACATACACACACACGCAGAAACTAAGAAACACACACATACACACTCACACACTCACTCAGAAACACACACACATGAATACATAAAGTTAACAGAAACACACTCACATCCACACACACATACAGAAACACACACATACACACACACACAGAAACTCAGAAACACACACACAAGAACACATAAACAAAAACACAGAAACACACACACACACACACACACACACACACACACACACACACACAGAAACTCAGAAACACACACATGAATACATAAACAGAAACACAGAAACACACACACACATCCACACACACACACATAAACACATAAACAAAAACACCGAAACACAAACACACACTCACTCACGCTCATTCCCCCTCCCGTCACAGCCACACCGCCGCAACTCACACACACACACACACACACACACACACACACATCACATCCAAGCACAATGGTGGTGGCCTGACTTTCACACACACACACACACTCACTCATTCACTCAGGCCGGTATCACACGACCACTATTTTGGCTTGCGTCACTCAGTGGAGATGTGGGCTAATGAACGCTCTGGTGTTGGTATTGTTGTTGTTGTTGTAGGTGGTGGTGGTGGTGGTGTTGTAGGTGGGTGGTGGTGGTGGTGTTGTATTTGTGGTGGGTGGTGATGGTGGTAGTGCTGTTAGGGATGATAATGGTGGTGATGGTGAGAGTGTTGTTGTGGTGGTGGTGGTAGTGGTGGTAATGTTGTTGTTGGTGGTGGTGATAATGGTGTTGTTGATATTGTGGTGGTAATGATAATCTTGTTTTGTTTTTTCGTGTCCAGTCATTCATCATTCTTGCGTGTATTATATATAAATTTTCTTCCGACATTCGCCCTTCAATCGTGGAATATATATAAATTTTCTTCCGTCAATCGTCATTAAATCGGGGAGTATATAAAAAAATTTCCTTCGTCACATCCCCTTCTATTGTGGATTCTTATTTTTTATCAGTCATTCTTCCTTCATTTATGGTTTATTTTTTATTTTTATTTTTCTCTGTGGAAGAATTGGCAGAGGAAATACTTTATTCTTCAAGTTAGAGCACTGAAACTATACCTTGTAAATCTGGAGCAACTGATTCCTACAAACTATTTCAAGCAACAGGCCACCATTATATTTGTTAATCTAGTCCTGTTTCCTGGCAAACTTTGGAGGAATGAAGGGACTGTAATGTACCAAAAGTATATATATAACCTCCTTAAATAATCGCCGTCTATGCTATTCAAGGTTGTTTATATATAAGTGGAATTTTGTCTTTAGTCCTTCCTTACCTTTTCCAATACGTAAAAAAAAAAAATAGTTTATACAGAAATTGTGTTCTGATTATACAGTTTTTCCTCTTTCTTCTCCTCAATGTGATGCCTCCTTGAACTTCGTGACCTTCTTTCTTGTATTTCTTCCCTCCTCCTCCTCCTCCTCCTCTGTATCCATCCACATTTCGTGTTCTAACTTCTTTCGTAGACTTTTCTTTGCCAAATTCATGAATTAATAATTATCGTTCACTTCTCCTACTGTCTCCCTCCCTCCCACTATCTTCCTTCCTCCCTTCCACTATCTTCCTTCCTCCCTTCCTCTGCCTTCCTCCCTTCCTCTGCCTTCCTTCCTCCCTCCCTTCCTCTGCCTTCCTCCCTCCCTTCCACTATCTTCCTTCCTCCCTTCCACTGTCTTCCTTCCTCCCTTCCTCTGCCTTCCTTCCTCCCTTCCTCTGCCTTCCTTCCTCCCTTCCTCTGCCTTCCTTCCTCCCTTCCTCTGTCTTCCTTCCTGGGTATGTTTTCTTCCCTCTTGGTCTTCCTCTCCATGTCTTCCTCCCTCTCTATGTCCTCTTCTTTTTCCATCTTCCTCTCTCTCTCCGTTTTTCTTCCATCGTCTCTATATTCCTTCCTTTCTCCATTCATCTCACCTTCCTTTTTGTCTCCCTATTTCCGTCTTCCCCCATCTATCCACTCCTCCCTCCTTCCCTCTATCTCCTCCTCCTCATTTCCTCCACGCTCCCATTATTCATTTTCTCACGGTCGTCTCAAACAATACATTGCCTCATTTCCTTCCTTCACTGCAGGTCATTTCTTCCCCTGTGTATTCTCTTAACTTTCACTTTATGCCTCCTCCCTTTGTATGATTCTGTCTCCTTAATCTCCTACCCCTTGTTCCCATTTATTTTCATTATTTACTATGCCTCCTTTCTCTTTATCACGCACCATATCTTGCCGTTCTGCCTTTACTAACTAACTCCATTAAGGACCCTGTGATCGTGTGTGAAAATTGGAGGCTTCTGATTCCTCCTGCCTACACCACGAAACAATCTCCTTCCATATAGGTGGTGTTTCGGGGCAATATTTGAAGGACTCATTTACCTCCAAATTTCTGACTACAACACAACAGGGTCCCTTAAATTAACCACCCTATAATTATCTCCCTACACACTAATATTCTCATCCCATTTAATTTGTATATCTTTATCTTTTTTTATCTCTCGTTTCCATCTGCATCTTGGAAGTTAACTTATCTCTTCTTTATTTAATCAAAGTCTTTTCCCCCTCTGCCTCCTTATAATCATCACTCGGGTTTCTGGCTAACAATATGTCCTTTTAACTGAAACCATAATAAACACATATACTTTTAATTAACAAGGGAGTAACCGCTGGAATTCAAAGGGTTATATTCTCTCCTCTCCTCTACAAAGTTATTTCATCTCTCCCCTCACTCTGCCAACTAATTCTCTCTCCCTCGCTTGCTCCTTCTCTCACCATGCATCCTCCCCGCTTGTCTTTATTGTAACACATTTATTGTAATTTTCTCTCTCTCTCTCTCTCTCTCTCTCTCTCTCTCTCTCTCT
>JAWQEG010006823.1:47500-62375 GCA_033782935.1 Petrolisthes cinctipes | reverse complement strand
CCCAAGAGCCAAGTATGACCTTTGAGCTAATGAAATATAAACCTATGATATTGAGTTTTCAGATTAACTTCTTTGTTTTAGAATATTAAATTTTTACTTTCAATAAATTTTGCTTAGGGGTTAGACCTAAAAGTTTGACCAGACAGATGATGATGATGATGATGTGGCAGTGTGTGTGTGTGTTTGTGTGTGTGTGTGTTTGTGTGTGTGTGTGTTTGTGTGTGTGTGTGTGTGTGTTTGTGTGTGTGTGTGTGTGTGTGTGTGTGTGTTTGTGTGTGTGTGTGTGTGTGTGTGTGTGTGTGTTTCTTACGTTGTTGTTGTGTTTGTATGTGGGTAGTGAAGATCTCTTAGGTCACCACATTGACTCTCACTCGTTGTAATAAGGATGTCACTCTTTTTGGCAAGTGATGTGTGTGTGTGTGTGTGTGTGTGTGTGTGTGTGTGTGTGTGTGTGTGTTGCAGGCTAACAGTTCTTCATGTGTCATTCTCCTCCTCTCGTATCTCTTATGTTGTTGCTTCGTCCTCATTTATCTAACATATTTTATTTTATACTCAATCTCTTCTTATCTCAACCCATACATGCACTTTTAATTTCCTCTTCCTTCCTTTCTGTTTTCCTTTCTACGTGATTCCTCTTTCGTGTTCCTTCCTTCAATCCCTTCATCTAACAATACTCTTTTTAATCTCTACTCTTTCCACTTCATTCCTCTTCTACTGTTTTTCCTAGCCCTCTCTTCTTATACTACTTTCTTCTCTGCATCCCTTCATCTTCCCTCCTTTCTTGTTGGTTCCTTCATCCTTCCCTCCCTCTTTCCCTCTTCCCTCTCCGTTCATCAATCCCCTCCTTCTTCTCTCTCCGTTCCTCCTTCTCTCCTTTCATCAATCCTTCCCTCCCTCCCTCTCTGTCCGTACCTCCTATATATCCTTCCCTCGCTCCCTCCCTCTCTCTCCCTACCTCCAATATATCCCTCTCTCTCTCTCTCTCTCTCTCTCTCTCTCTCTCTCTCTCTCTCTCTCTCTCTCTCTCTCTCTCTCTCTCTACCTCCTATATATCCTTCCCTCCCTCCCTCTTCTCTCCCTACCTCCTATATATCCTTCCCTCCCTCCCTCCCTCCCTCTTCACTCCATTCCTCCATCCCCTGGCCAGGCATCAACAGCATGTAGTTTGCAGAACCAATCTTGTTAATTGCTTTAGTTCGCCTTACCGTGTGTGTCGCCCCCAGGGACCTTCACTCCTCGACTGGGCTGTGTGTGTGTGTTGCCAGTAGCGGCGGCCGCGTTCACCAGCGTAATGGGCGCGTTCAGGGCTCACACTTGGGCTTTAGGGGAAGAGGTAGTGATTAGGAATACCAGACCAGAGCTCACCGAGTATAGCACTGACTCCATTCACTAGATAATTATATGCGTTCAGGGAATTTATTAAGAAAATATAGGGAAAAAAATATATTAGAGGAATATTTTGTTTTGTTATTCGTGCAAGGAGAGAGTTTATAAATACGACAAATAAATAACGTAGGAGTCAGGCAACGTTAGAAATTCATATGTTTGTAAGATTTGCGTTGCGACAGAAACTCTGAAATGTATCAACACAAACCATCTCGAATTTTGCTCACGCGGATGGTGGCAACTTGAGTTAGTGGTGAGACGAGGAGGAGGAGAAGGAAGAGGAGAAGGAGAAGGAGGTGGAGAAGGAAGTGGAAGAGGAGGAGAAGGAGGTGGGGAAAGAGAGGAGGTGGAGAAGGAAGTGGAAGAGGAGAAGGAGATGGAGAAGGAAATGGAAGAGGAGGAGAAGGAGAAGGAGGTGGAAGAGGAGGAGAAGGTGATGGTGGAAGGATAAGGAGAATGTGGTGGTGGTGATAACAAGATGGTGATATTGAATAAGAATAGAACACAGACACAGAGAGAGAGAGAGAGAGAGAGAGAGAGAGAGACTGGAAGGAACAACAACAACAACAGTAGTAGAGAGGAAGGCAACACACCGTCAAATCGTAATATTGACAACACCCTTCCACCCCCCTACCCCCCACTCACAACCCCCCCCCCCCATTCCGTATCGTTATGCCAGCCTCCACAAGTATCGATTTTTGCCAGCGGACCCCAGATGTAAAATCCAAGGGTCTCTGTTAGATTCCCCGAGGAGCCACAAAGTTTCACAAGCCATGGAAGGAGCCTCGTCGTAGTCGTAGTCGAAGTCGAAGTCGTCGTCGTTGTTGAGTTCGCCTCCGTTTTCCTTGTGTGTGTGTGTGTGTGTGTGTTCTCTACGTTCCCATTTTCTTTAGTTTCTATGCATTTTTTTTTTTTTTTTATTATTATTGTTAAAGTTTTCGTTAGATTTTCTGTAATTTCCCATGGTGTGTGTGTGTCTGTGTATGTGTTTGTTTGATATTTTCTTTGCGTTCCCATTTTCTTTCGTTTCTGTACAGTTTTTTGTTTTCTATTATTATTATTATTAAAGTTTTCGTTAGATTTTCTGTAATTTCCCATCTCGTGTTTCTATGTTTCTGTAAATATAAAATTTGTGTGAATATAATATGCTTTGGTGTTCTGTAACTCCTGGTGATAAGATTTCAGTAAAAATCCATTATTATTATTATTATTATTTATTTAGTTAGTTTATTTATTTTAAGGTTCAAAAGATTGCAAGATGCTCACGTGAGATTAGGGGGAAAAATTATATGTAGTATGACAGATGACAAATTGTGCAGGATTTATGATATTGACACGTGTAGTTCCTTCCTTTCCTTGTCCCTTCCAAACCTGCCACACCCACTCCACGTGTTGCCCTCATCACCACACCTGACTTTGACATATATACACACACACATTTTCTCTCTGATTCCTTATTTTATATCCTTATCTGTACCACTTCTCTGATTACTTAACTATATCTACGTTCTGTGTGTGTGTGTGTGTGTGTGTGTGTGTGTGTGTGTGTGTGTGTGTGTAAGGGATATATGAGTCCAACTGTACGTAGCATCTACTGCGGCATTCCATCTACTCTGAGGCGGATATATAACCTATAATCCCACTTCACTCCCCTCCTTCCTTCCTTCCCTGCTATCTTCCTCCTCTTCTCCTCTCCCCTCCCTCCCTTCCTTTCTTTCCTTCCTGTCCATACTATCTTCCTCCTCTTTTTTTCTCCCCTCCCTTCCTTCCTTCCTTTCGTCCTTCCCCCTTCTGATTTACCCTCCATCTGCCCTCTTCCTGCCTTCCTTCCTCCTCTTTTCTTCCTCCCTCCCTTTCTTCCTATCGTCCTTCCCCCTTCTGTTATTCCTTCCTTCCTTCCTTCCTTCGTAACTTGCTAACTTATATTTATTGCTTCCTTCCATTCTTCTGTTCAAATTCTACTTTTCCTTTGTCCACTTTCCTTTTTCATAATTATTTCTTACTCATTGTCCTTATTCTTCCTAGCAGATAAAACAAAAAGAACAGATTTTGAGACTTGAATGTAAAAGCATTTGGAAAGGAAAGATGGAAGACTGGGAGATGAGAGATTGACTGATAGATTGATTGATTGATTGATAAGAAACGCCGCAACAGCGAGGTCAGATAGCGCTAAGAAGATAGTGATAGAAAGTTGAGGAAGATGAGAGAGTTGTAAGACGTTGAAGGGAAGGAATATAATGGTGTGTGTGTGTGTGTGTGTGTGTGTGTGTGTGTGTGTGTGTGTGTGTGTCCCTGGTATTTTATTTAGTACTCCTGGCGGAAATGATTGAAGGGTCGGAGAGGAGATGTAGATAGAGGAGGGGAGAATAAAGAGAAGGAAGAGGAGGAGGAGGAGGAGGAGAAGGAAGAGGAGGAGTAGGAGAAGGAGGATGTAAGGAAGGGCATGGAAGAGGTGATGTATAGGTATGGATGATGTGGAAGAGCAGAAAAAGAGATAGTGGAGGATGGCAAAGGATGGATGATGCGAGGAGGAAGGAGAGGAGGAGGAGAAAGAGGAGGAGGAGAAGGAGGAGGAATGGATGATGCAAGGAGGAGGAGGAGGAGGAGGAGGAGGAGGAGGACCCTGTTGATGCTGTTCTCCGTGGTGTAACTTTGGCCCCTCGCAAGTTTAGAGATGGCGAGTCTCCTTGTGCCTCCCCAACATACACACACACACACACACACTATCTCTCTCTCTCTCTCTCTCTCTCTCTCTCTCTCTCTCTCTCTCTCTCTCTCTCTCTCTCTCTCTCTCTCTCTCTCTCTCATTTTCTTTATAACTCGCGAAAGCCTCCCGATTTGACTATTATTATTTTTCTTTAGTGTGTGATGATGTAGTGAAAATTGAGGCACTACTCTCATTAATTAAGTAAAACAGAAATAATCACTTCTGTGCAGTCCTTGAACATTTTCCCCTCTCTCTCTCTCTCTCTCTCTCTCTCTCTCTCTCTCTCTCTCTCTCTCTCTCATTGTTGTAGTAGCCAATTTTTCTGTCATGTTGTGTCTGGCCTTCGGTTGAGAACGCATGAGTGGCAGGCGACGTGATGAAGTCAGTCAATGTTCTCCTCTGCATAACATGTCACAAACTGTCACTGATCCACAACTTTGAGATAAACAGAGGCCCAGCGACACTGACAAAACTATACTGTATGATGCTCCACTTCAACCAGTATAAATATATGCTCGAAAATAATAATAATAATAATACACTGAAACCAGAATATAAATACAATAACTTCAGTATTAATTTCAATCTCTTCTCTGCTGTCACATGCGCGCCCCAGTAAAGTATAATAATTTATTTTCACTCTCATTTGCCAATAACCCCAGACAGTAGCATTTATCATTATGCTGGACTTTCCCCTCTGCGATGTGGACGAGACGAGAGGGGTGAAGTTGTGCCTTGTGTGTGTCAGATGTGATAAACACGTCAGCTGCTGGCCTGGTCCCGCTGCTGCAGTGTTCCCCCCAACACAAGCGAGGCAGGCAGTGCTGGGTAACCAAAGAAAACGTTATAGGACAGACTCCGTTAGATTTTCTGGGGCTACGTTTATCTCGTATTACTTTCCCTCCGTGGATCTGATAACTTTATACAACCTTTAGCGGCAACGTTCCCCAGAGGGTTGGTTGGAGCTTGTACTAAAGGTAAGGCAAGAACTTAAAAATAAAGAAACCACGTTTACTTAGTCATTCTAACTTCGCGATATTCGGTTCTATGATTACGATAAAATACAATCAGACTAAGGATACAGCGACCAGATATTACATAGAAAAAATAGTATATGTGTGAAGTTCAGTACTCGGGAAAATGCAAAACTAAAAGAACATTGATGCAAAGCCGAATTGGACGACATTGTTTCTGATGGTAGTAATGATAGTGGTTGGTGTTGATGGTAGTGATGATAGTAGTGAAGTGTAGTTGGTGTTGCTGGTAGTAGTGATGATAGTAGTGAAGTGTGGTTGGTATTGATGGTAGAGATAACGAGGATAGAGATATGGATGGTGGTGATTATACTGCTGATGACTGATAGAATAACGAGATGGTTGATAGCCAGAAACAACATTGATTTATTTTTATTTTTCCGAAGCAATTGATTTTAGATATAGCATTCAGATATAGTATTTATTTATAGTATTTACGTTTCATTCGCATAGTCGCAGATATAGTACATCAGTTTAGAAATATAATAACCTAGTCAAGAGAATGGAAGGAGGAATGATGGTGGTTGTGGTGGTGAATGTGTACAGTGGAAGGCGTGTAAACATTAGCTTAAGCTCTGAATGTTGTGTGCGTTGGGAGGAAAAGGTATAGTTTCGTTTAGTTGACCCAGTTACAGTACACTTTGAATTAATAAAACTATTGATTGGACCTGTTCAAAAATTAATGGGATTTGACTTTTGGGTATTGTCTGAAATTCAATAGCTGTAGGAGAAAGAAACAAACATTCTTTTTATTATGTTCTGGGGGGCGTTCCTCACTCTTATCCAGACCAGACCGTCAGTGGCGCGTGTTTCTGGGGTCCCTTATGTCCATCTTGAAACATAAAACCTCCCTTCCTTCCTTGTTTACAAAATGCGTCACTCCAGCTGACGCATGCGCTTTGTTCACCACGACAGCACGATCATGATACGAGGAGAATGGTCTGCTGATGGGAGAACAAGTACAGTACGTAAGTGACCACCGTGGAAAAGTAGCACGATAGAGGACAGGGAGAATGAGAGGGGCAAAATAATTATAGTAGAGAGAGAGAGAGAGAGAGAGAGAGAGAGCACGTGGCCTAGCCTAACTAAACTCTCCTTGCGTGGGGTCGCCAGCAAACGTCGCACACAACAACCTCATTACTCGTACGATAAAGTTTATTCCCCGCTTTCTCTAGTCAGGTTCATAGAATATGATATAGAAGCTTGCTAGTCCCAGCTTCCGAGGACACAGCCTCGCATGTAATTTGAGCTCTAATTGAGGAACTTTAGAATGACCACCTCAAACATGACATTTAACTTTCTGGCAACTGTTCTACGCGTGGCCAAGTGCCGAATTGCTTTTGCTGCTGCTCTGTCAGACTTATAGCTGTAACCATATACTGTACATGCCACTCTTTCCTGTACGTGTTTCAATTTTACCTTGTCTTGTTTTTCATGCTCCATCTTTTACTTTATCCTCTTTCGTCACATCAGTATGTGTTTCAATTTTACCTTGTCTTGTTTTTCTTGCTCCATCTTTTACTTTCTCCTCTTTCGTCACATCATATTATTAGGCTGTATTTTCTTGATAAAACTTGGTCGTCATTACGTTCGTGTGTGTGCTGTTGATTATTCCCCTTACAAATTGAGTGTTTTTCTGGGATCTGATGATTATTAATATCTTTTCCTTTTTGTGGATATCATATTTTATTTTTGTCCCCTTACTTCTGTCCTGACTACTGCAACATCTGACATTTGACTGATTTTTATGTCGCCTCGTAATTAATGAGTATTACTACTGTGCCATTTTCCCACTAGCTGTTGTTTTCCTATCCTCTCAGTCTCATTTTCCTTCCCCCTGATGTTTGTCCACAAGTACGAAAGGTTAACACTACAGAAAACACTGGGATTCTTGGTTGTCCGTGCATTTCTACCACATCACTGTCTCGTGTTATTTTATTCACAATCACATCACTGTCCCATGTTAATTTATACACAACCACATCACTGTCTCGTGTTAATTGATCTTGGCAGTCACACAGAGTTGGACAGCCTTGGACGGGGTTTGCCCAAGCACCTAACAAATATATAATTACACCCGTTATAATAACCTACAGTATTTTATAAGATATTGAAGGAAGGATATGGTGTGTACAGCTGGAAATGCATTAAGCTAAATAATCGCTGTTAGGTTTCTCTAACTTAGCAGAGTCATGTGAGTTAGTTGTTATCATTCTGTTGGAGCAGTAATCAATATTTTTCGTTCGCATTTACATATTATATACATGAGAAAGTATAAGTTGCGTATTTTCCACCACACAGCTGTGATTGGTTGATAGGATGGGGCTCGGGACGCGCTCGGGCCCTCGCTGCCGCCGCCACGTGCTCCTTTAAGAAAGCGGGAAGACTCACTTCTCGTTTTATATAAGGGATGGCTTACCTATTTCTACCAAAGTATTTCTATCGAATACGTGATACTTTTAAAGTTCATGAAAACAGTTCTTCTATTGAAATGTTACTGTGGAGTAAGAATAATGGAGATGCAAGAGATAATTTAGGTATACCTATCGCGCATTTCACTCTTGTTTCATAGTTTCTATTATTTTCCTGCGATAAATTTCATTGCATTGTACACGTTTTCTGTAGAGCCTACTATGAATATTCTAAATTATAGGACTTCAAAATTATGATTACATATTATATTATATATTCTAAGAGATTTTGTGGTGAGCAATAGTAATTACTTATAGTTATGCTTGTTTCTTCAATATAAATACATCAGATATTATAAATGAGATCGGTTTAATAACATGTACAGTGTTAGAATAAGTAAACATCCTGATAAATCAATACCATCCTGAAATGATGTCAATCCTGGCCCGAATGCGACGGTAATTAGCGTAGTTGAGTGAGGCGCCGGGAGGGATGGGTGGCGCTGGTGTCGGCTTGGGGAGCCTGGGTGGTGCTGCCATCTCTTGCCTTCAACCTTAACCTTCCCCACCTGAGTTTATTTACTTCAGTCTCCAGCTGCCATACCAGCCTATGTGGCACTGATGCGAGTAACCATAGTACCATCTAGCTCACTACACCCGTACTACCATCAGTGTATGTATATGTTTAACTTCATTCGGTATTCTGTATGAATCCGATTCATCATACACGCTCACATTTTGTAACCTTAATATTCCTGCCTGAAAACAGTTGCATTTACGAAAGAATATCGGGTGATCCCGACCGAAAAGTTCATTAATTGTAATTAAGATGAAAACATGAACATTTATTTGCATTACATTGTTATTATATTTTACGGATAACTTCACGACATTGCTAAATATTGTGTTGTTACTCTTGTACTTTCTGTGTTGCTTAGTACAACTCGTTGACCTTGTACTCGGCGAGAGCGATATCTATGATGAGAAGGAAAATACACATTCCACTAACTTTACACACTAACGTTGCAATGTTGGGACTGATGATAATTTCTAGATACACATCCGAGTTAAAATATATATATTCTGTACACTACAGTATTGCTTTGGCTGTCCCCAACACCATCCTCCAATCATTATCAGGCTATCTAAAGCGGATATCCAGAACGTCTCGCTGATTGGCTGAGCTGCGCAGCTGGAGTCCTACAAACGGACACAGGCGCCAGTATGCTTCTTTGCCTTAATTATTTTCATTTATTAATATCACACATCCGTGAAAATATAAACAATAAAATAACGTGTGGTACTTGGATGATGCTGTAGGTGATGTGTTGAACTATTTGTTTATTGTAAAGGTAATATGGTAGCCTGTGGATTTTTATGTAGTTACTGGTTATTATTTGTGCTTATATTATGTTTTGGATTTAGTGAAAATTTCATCCTCGTCGTACACATCCCACCCGCGTCGATATTGCATTTCTTCTACAATATCAAGCTAGGGTTGTTGTTGTTGTTGTTATTATTATTATTATTATTAACGTTGTACAAGATTGTTAATGCATTCACCACCTTCATCATCATCATCACTATAGTCTACTGTCATTGCAATGCTATTTATCATAGAGTTTCTACATCAGCTCGCTAAATTTCGTCACCGTTATTCTAATTTTCCTCACCACTGTTACTCCTCGTCACTATACTCTGGTCACGGTTGGTGCTTCCACTATCCTTCACGGTCAGTGCTCTCCCCCTCGCTATTATTACTTCTGCCAGTCTCTCCTCTAGTTTGCACATATTCCTATTAACAGTAGGGCGAATAAACTAGTATTTTATACATATGAGCGGCTTGCGTGTCTACGTTTGATTGCAGGTATATGGTACGTGTTTCTGCGCAACCTGAGGATATCTTTGCTAACAGTGCAATAGTGTGCATATTGACTCCATGGCTGTCCGTCCGTACTCGTATTAATTTCTATTTTTCATGGTTGTACACACTTCTACGCAGTATTGTAGTTGGCTCGACGCTCGGCTTTCTTAGCGATAAACAAAATAATCAATAGTTTAGGCACCTAATGAGTTGCTGTCATCTATGCCATATATTCAGAAATATAATATGTTCAAAGGAGATATTTTAATTCTCAATAGCGTTGTTCGTTGTCTGTGTTCCAATATTATGTATACTTTCCCGTTGGTTGACTTATTCGAACGAAGTATAGGCCTACTGTGTGAAGTTAGGCTTACGCATCAAGAGAATCCACCGTCATCCGGTATCCTTGGGTCTTATCTAGTTTACTATTTACTGAATAATATGCGTTACTATTCTACTTTGAAGGTTTTAGAATGGTGATAATGATTAGGAATATTAACAAGTATAGATTGCTTTCTGTTTTGAGAGCAGTACGTCTTTCATAGTTTCATCGAGTTAAAAGTATTATATGACCTACTTGTACATATATACATCGACACTAAGAATTCTGTGATGAAAATGCCCTCATCGTGGGACGAGAGTTGCCTCTGAATACCTTCCTTCCATGACGAGCAGCTAGCCAATTGTTTAATTTGGCATGAGTAGGGTACTCTTATGTTTGCATTTCCTAGAGGGATATTTATCATTGGCGAAGTAATGCGTATTCATATATAATAAACCTACAAGTAAACAATATATCATAATTGTTGTATGGATGGTAAATTTATATATTATAATACGAGTGTATTGTGTGTTAGCAGTAAGGGTCTAGCTGCTATGTAGCTTTCTATGTGTAGTCGGCGGCGGAGGCCCGTATGTTGGGGCGCCTAGTCTTGGAGAAGGGGAGTTTAAGATTGTACTTTCTTGTCTCCGTTTATTATTATTTATGTTACATTCATATTCCGTTAATACTTAGCATGGTGACTGTTTGTATTTTATCATTACAAAGGAACCCTGTGTAATAGAACAGAATATATTATTTTAGTGCGGAACTCGAGTAAATGTAAACTCGTCTGCTAGAGTATCAGCTGAGCTGGGAGCCTGATTGGCCGAGGGCATGACGTTGCGTTACGTCACGAAAAGTGAACGATGATTCTCTGAGTTTCTCATATTTACGGTTTTAGCTATTCCTCCCGCCTTTCGTTCGCTCCTAGCTATATGGATACCTTCATTGGCGTGTATGTGTGCAATTCATTACCATATTTTTATTTTACATAAAGAAAAATCAGCGTATAACGCAGACAAATTTTAACAAGAAAAAACGTTCTTGCTGCCAACGCTGAATATAGCTTTTATAGTGGTGCGCTGCAGTGAGGCTCCCGGGCAACTCAGGAGCCCCTTCATATGTGCGGTGTCGGCGCTGGTAGCGAATCGATTCGGACGATTCACTTGGCGTAGACCAAATTCCGTGGAGTAGTAATGCCGTAGCACAAATAAGAACGTCTTACCTCTCACTGCCCAACTGTTGTGTTCATATATAAGTACGGGTATAAGTGTGAATATCTGTTAAAAGTATATATATACCCGGGTTGGAGTGCGTAACTAGGGTGAGGTGAGGAGGGGAAAACATCGAGTGCGAGCGTAGTTGTGTGACTAAAGTGTGAACGTTTGTTGGAGATCGTCCCGTGTCTGGACTTGTTACTCAGGTAGGTTTGTGGTGCTGGACATGACACCTGGCCCCCATCCTACACACCTTCTGTCTCCCTGGAAGTAGAAACAGGGCTTGGAGGAGTTAGATGGTGGCAGTGGCAGAGCTGGTGTGGATGAACGAATTCCTATTTGGCGTATTTATAGATCCGTCCTCTCCCGCTCGGCCTCTTCTACCTTCTCTCTCCCCATCACTACCCTTTCACATCCCTTCCTCCACCACAGGCTTTACTAGGACAGTACCCTATTTCGTGTTTACATCCTTAGAGAAGTGGGAAATAAAGTGATGTTATGTGGACGTGTCAGTGAGGTAGGAAGGTACGCCCAGGTGACCCGTTGCCCAGGTCCCTACGTAAACAAACCTGAGTAACATAAAGATTATCGACCCACAGGAGGTATGGAAGGGTTGTGAAGGCTGGCATTTCACTACTACTATGCACCTGTGTTAAGTCTCAGTCGATTTTTATTTGGTTATCACTCTTTCCACTACAATCTCTTATCTCTTAAACTTCCCTCTCGAGTGTACTCCCACCCCCAATCCCACCTTCAGTGCAACGCTAACGCCTCCCCACCCACTACGTACGAGTCGGTAATAATTACAGAACAAGGGTTTTCGGAAGTGATCATAAATTATTTGGGAATGATCTTAATATTATCAGTGATACTTAGTGTTTCACAGACCCGTGAAGAAAATTTTATCTCATGATGAAAGTTGATATACAAGTGTGAAAAGAGCGTTTGTGATAAGAAAAGAATATTCATGTTGTTAAAAGTAGTGATCGTGATCAGAGTTACCCTGATATGGAAAATAGTTGTAATTCATCTCTGCCGATTGTCGTGTTGGCTATAGTCTGGGCTGACTCCACCACACCTGGAGTCTGAGGATAGATCACAGGTGTTTGATAGCAGTGTGTGAATCCCAGGTACACTCTCGTGGATCTAAAATTATCCTTCCAAAAATACGGGATTGTTCTAAAAGTGGCACACACTATTTTTTCCCCTGCGTCCGTGTAGGCTAAGGGAATATATCCATCCGCCGCCCCCTCAGGATATGGAAAGGTCATGCATGGGTGGTCCAACCCATTCTGTTACTCTTCCTCTCTCTCATATTTCTAACGTTACTACTACTCCAAGTGGGACAAGACTTCACAAGAGGAACACGTGTGCTCAATTGCAGGTCATGGTCTCCAGCCACGACCTTGCAACCGCCACGTGCACTGTTGCAACCACAATACGTCACTCTTGGGAGGCACAACGAACTCCCACAAGTGCTTGTTTGTGCCATCAGCCTCCTTTCGGCTATTTTCTCTTGACATATCTAGTCATTCTATATTTAGTACAGGAAACCTTGCAGTGCGTGTTTTTGACGATAGCTATGGGTATGTTTACATAATTATAAACTACCTTCGTTCCTCTGCCGTACATATAATTATACATTTATACGTTAGACTAGACCTATAGGTTGTTGCACTTCTTCCTCAGTTTCTTGGCCTGACTTAGCACACTCGGAGATTATCTGCAAAGATGGTATATAATTAGATTTAATGTTTTAACAATTTTATGTGGAAATATACATGGAGAAAGACATGTGAAGGCAGACCTCCTCAAAGGGTGTGGATTTAAGACGAAGGGCTTTGCGACCCCAGGCCTGTTTTATATTATGCTATGGTGAATAGAAATCTAACTAGAATCCTTGGTGATCTACTGTAGAGGGCAGGTGAGTAGAAGTGAGGGTGAGTTTTGCCCGAGCTGACAAGAATACTACAAGGTTTTGGCAGTTCTCCACACTTTGGGCTCTCCTTCTCCCTCCCCTCTCACCTTTCCTGTTTTTCCCTTCCTTACTGTCGTACCTGCATCTCTCTCTCTCTCTCTCTCTCTCTCTCTCTCTCTCTCTCTCTCTCTCTCTCCTATAGTCATATACTGCACACCATATCTTTTTCTGTCATCTATTAGTGTCCTTTTTTTGATTTGCATATCGTTGTCATTCTAGTATATTTCCTCCTCCAGCACTCCTTCCTCTGCCTCCCAGTTGGTTGTCCCTCTTACTCTTCCTGGGTCAATACCAGTGGAAAATGCAACTTGCAACACCCCCACCCCCGCGCTCTCATCACTGTTGCTCGTCACCTCACCTCCTCTCTCGTCATACTCTTCTTCGGCGTTCTCTCTATAAGATACGGTACGGTGCTCTTACTGTGTACTCTTATCATTACCTGTACTGTCGAACATCTCACTACATTGCACACTCTTACCTGTACTTTTCACCCCTCCTCTCCCCCCGCCTTCTCTTCCCAGCATACACTCCCACCAGGCTACCCTCTCACCTGTTCTCGCCTTCCCTCTCCCCGCCTACACACATATTCTCTCTCTCTCTCTCTCTCTCTCTCTCTCTCTCTCTCTCTCTCTCTCTCCAAATTACGATAGGCTATGTAACTCTGTCTCTACTCATCATTATCATTTAGTTATTAGTCTAACTTACCTCAATGACAACAACACAGTATGGTACCTACACACACACACACACACACATTAACAACAGACATACCAGTAGCTTTGAATGACCACTCATAATATAACCACTTACATACATCTTTATACATACATACATACATACATACATAAGGGTACACGCTCAATTTACACCTTAGCGTTAGTTAGTTTTTAATACCCCAACACGACAATGAAAAAAGCGAAGGAAATTCAACAACTGCACAAAAACAACAACGCAACAACAACAACAAAAACAACATTCCCACTGCCCTCCCTTTCACCTTGACTCTCTTCTCTCCCTCTGCCTCTACCTCCTCCTCCTCTCCTCTCTCCTCCTCTTCCCATATCATCATTACTAACATTTGTCTTCTCCTCCGTCTCCCTCCTCTTCTACTACTACTGCATTATTCTCTACCTTCGTTCAGTCCTCATGCATGTAGCCTAGTCTGTTCATTATATTTCTGGTCATTCGATTCATCTGTTTCTTTTGTCCTAACCTGCCTCTCTCATTACATTGTTTCTATACACTGCACCATCATCAACTCTCTCTCTCTCTCTCTCTGTACATATTCCGTCTCCCCCGACTCTCTCTCTCTCTCTCTCTCTCTCTCTCTCTCTCTCTCTCTCTCTCTCTCTCTCTCTCTCTCTCTCTTTTCTGTACATACTCCGTTTCCCCCTACTCGCGTTTGTTCGACTCTACACTGAGCCTAGTTATTTTTCTAGGTACGGTGCTGGTGCTGCCTAGGCCACACTGCTAGGCTAGGCTAGGCTACTCTCTCCGTAACACACACACACACACACACACAGTCTCTTGCCGTCCCGCCATAGCCTGCTTAACTAACTAACCCCCATCTCGGCCACTTTCCCTTCCCTTCCCTTCCCTTCCCTCTCTCATTTCCACACCATCATGCCTTCCTTCCATCCTGACGACACTCCGTTCACCATTCTCTCTCTCTCTCTCTCTCTCTCTCTCTCTCTCTCTCTCTCTCTCTCTCTCCTGTTACCCGTATATACACTCCCACAACCCCCCTCATGTCTCTCTCTCCCGGCATTCCTCTCTATCCTCTTTAAGTCCCTTCCTACCCACTCCCGGCCCCTCCCGTCCCGTCCCGGCCCGTCCCGTCCCGGCCCGTCCCCTCCTCCAACCCGACCCACCCTCCTTTTCCGCTCCTCCGTCCCAGCTCTCTCTTCCCTCCTCCCCCTCATTCTCTCTACTCCCCTCCCATCCTCCCTCATCCCC